>JAALXK010000305.1:0-62456 GCA_012977745.1 Fusarium anguioides | reverse complement strand
GACGACCAGCGAATCCCCGCTATTGTATGTTTTTGCTCATTCAATCTATTCCATATCGACTTTTTATCTGTATCGTTGACCGCTGGGCTATACAGCCCATTGCTTTTTTGCTTTATGGGGTGAAGTTGAAAATGATGGGTCGGTCCTAAATACAAAATAACTTGGACCGACGGGGCCAAAGCCTGCAGGCTACAGGTAAATCACTCAGTGGTAGGATCAAAGAGCAATATATCAAGCATCAAAGCAGCGTGATAGACATGTATCTAAAGAAAATAAAATAAAATAAAATAAAATAGAGCTCAATGCCCTATGATGCAAAGATATATAAATTCCCACCGAGTAGCGTACTGAGCAACTAATTAACTCACGCTGCTTCCTCGTCTGCCTCCTCCTAATGCTTCATTGCCTAATCTCTCAACATCTCATGTAGATGACTGACATGGCATCCTGGATTCTCAATAATTTCCATCAAAACTGCTTGGAATCGATCTGACAATCTCCTTGCCAACTGCTCAGAAATGCGATCCGAAGCGTATGCCATGCCTACCGACAGAGAACCATCCTCTTGTTCCACAGACTCGATGGCGAAGTCAACAGATGCGTAGGAATTGCTCAAGTCAACATCCGCTCGCTCGAAAACTGTAGGGCCCAGTGACATAACCTGCTTTTGCGCCTTTGTGTGATTCACCATGCTGACTCGCATGTCTGGCGCATCACCTGATTCAGCCTCTTCCGACCATCCCATAAACCGTTGAGCAATTTGCTGGAGCTCGAGACCTTCATGTGCCATACTGCCGATTTGTTGCTGTTTGATCTGTTCAAGTAGTCTCTCTGCGGTCCACTCCGATTCGCAATTAACTCGGCATGGTACAGCTCTTGCGCAACATGCGACAACATCTGCGACTGATGGATGTACGACAGTTCGTCCTGTCAGAATATCTGCAAAGACAACATCGTTGCTCGTGGCGTGGTGGCCCAGAACTATGGCCCAAGCGGTTTTGACAGCCACGGCAAGAGTGAACTCGGATTGTCTGCTTCGTGGTGGTAACATGATCGGTTTGCTAGAAACGATACCGAGTCGTGACACCCGAGGCTCAGTATGTGTACTGACAGATGAAATAGAGGCTCCTCGGACAAGTTGACCCCAATATTCTTCAGTTTCGTTTGTGGTTCGGGCTCGAAGACTCTGGAAATACGGTCCAACAGGAGCAAAATTGCCTATTGTCTGTCCAGCCATGATTGCCTCCAAGGCTGCCCATACTTGATGAAGAGTGGCGCCATCATACAGCGCATGCGAGATACGGAATACAATGCGAAGCTGCTGGCTGGTTTTGGCAGTGATGATAGCGACATCGAACATTGGTCGCGCAAGACTTGGCTCAGTGAACATGTCTTGTTCTGGAATCTCTTCATAAAAGGCATCAGGACTCTTGCCGGTCTCGAAGACACGTACTCTTGGCTCCCACTTGGCATAAACAACCTGCAACAACGTCTGCTTGTGGGTTTTGACAAATCCAGTACGGAGTGACTCGATTTTGGTGACGAGCTGGGTGATTGCTGACGTTAAATGAGACGTGTCACAAGAGCCGGTTGCGTCGAAAGCAAAGTGGTTCAACTGCCTGCGTGCGGGTGACATGTTTTCTCTGACTATCTGGGCCTGGAAGGCAGTTGTTGGCAAGATATCAGTCACGCCTGATTCCATTTCGATGTGACCATCACCAAGTACGGATTTGACAACCATTGTTCGCTCTTCAGATGACACCAGCGAGAAGCGTTCGTATTTTCCACTTTCGTCAATGCTGGTCGTAGTGACTCGTGCTGCCATTGCACAGAGTATAGGGTTCTTGAAGATTTCGCCGACGTGGATTCTCAAGCCGAGCTTAGCAAGGCGCTGAACCAGGGACATAGCTGTGATAGAGTCGCCTCCAAGGTCGAAGAAGTTATCCATGCGTGAAACAGACTTCTTATCAACATTGATGCAGGTTGCCCACAACTCGCTCAATATTTCTTCGCTTCTGCCAACGGGTGCGTAGTATGTTTGGGACCTGGCCGTGTATTCATTCCACTTGTCTGATGGTATGGCGTCCAGGAGGTTACTGACTTGTCGACGGTCAAGCTTGCCGCTGTAATTGAGCGGGAATGAACTGATGACCAAGAAAGCGGATGGTATCATGTAACTAGGCAGTCTCTCCCGAAGAGATGCTTCAATGTACTCGAAACTCATCTGTTGTTCCCGACTGGGCATGACGATGGAATGCGAACCGGCACTGATGCTGGTAGACGAGGTAGCTTCGATGACGCCAATGAGAGAAGATCCTCGCTTGCAGACGAAGGCATATTTTGCGTTTGGTAGCGAGAGAAGAATCTGACTTTCGATTTCACCGATTTCTAACCGTTGGCCATTGATCTTGACCTGAGTGCCAATACGGTCAAGATAAGTCAGCGTACCATCTGCATTTTGCTGTACAAGATCGCCAGTACGATAGAATCGCCGGCCGGGACTGAGACCTAGCTCTTTGACGAAAGCCGGATCTGCCAAGAATGAACCAGCTGTCTTGCCGGGGTCATTCAAGTAACCCCTAGCTAGTAACGGACCTTCGATAAGGAGTTCACCTGGTGTAGAAATCGGAACTAATTGCCCCCCGTTGCTGAATGGATTTATAACCCATGTTCTGGCGGCGACTGCCATTCCAATATTCCGAACCTGTGAACTGTCCAAGAGGTCGTTACATGTCGAGTAGATAGAACATTCTGAAGGTCCATACGCCTCCTTGACATCGGCATGTTCTATCCATTGATCAATTGTCTTTGATGTAAAGACCTCACCGCCCACAATCAGTTTCTTGATAGTTGGGGCATCCTTGGGCTGAAGCAGAGAAACTACAGCAGGTGTCAAAAAGGAAAATGTGACATTTGCTTCCGAAATAAAAGGTCCAAGTCGGTTCATTCGATCATGTTCGGAAGGCATACAAATGCAACCACCAAAGGAAAGGGGTGCCATGATATCGTAGATAGTAGCGTCAAAAGTGAACGCGGAAAATTGCAACAAACGCTCGCCAGCCTGCAGACCAAATCTCTGACTGTGGGAGTAGATGCTTGTCGCGAGGGCGCCGTGTTCAAGGATAACGCCCTTCGGTGTTCCCGTCGATCCACTTGTAAACTGACACCAGGCGACGTTGCTGGGTCGTACCGATGAGCAAGGCTCGTCGGCTACTATCTCTTCCACTGCTGATGAATTCGCGTTGAAGAATGAGTTAATGTTGATGAGCTTTGTGTCTGCTTCAAGTGCCTCTAGTCGACGCTCTTGTGCTTCATCGATGATGACGAAAGGAGCAGCCGTGTCTTTGAGTATGCTCTCGATACGAGCCAGGGGATGTGACACACCTAGCGTAACAACCGCTCCGCCAGCCCGAAGTATGGCTAGTATAGCAACGACTGCCCACTTCGATTTGTCCATACATAGACCAATCATCACCTCTGGTCCTACGCCCTGGTTGACTAAATAGCAAGCCAGCTGACGGCTGGCCTTATCTAGATCTCCGTAGGTAAACTCGCCATCCCAAGCAAAGACTGCTTGAGCTGCCGGATTCGCTGCCATTTGTTGTAACACAAGATCATGAAGACAGCTTTCACGAGGTCCTGCCATATTTGAGTTCCATCTGCAAATTTGATCCGCATCCCCAGCAGGCAGCAGATTCAGCTGCCCAAGTTGACGACTTGCGTTCTCGGATATAGCACGTACAGCTTGTACCAGACTATCGGCAAGTCTAGAAGCTGTTGACTCAGAGAGCAATGTAGTCGAATATAGTATGTCGAACTCAAGATCGGTTGGTGACGCAACAACGTGGATATTGATGTCGTACTCTGTTGGATCCTCCGAATCCAAGCTCTCAAAGATGATGTCAGCAGTGCGAGAACTGCTTGGAACTTGCCTCTTGTAAGAGAGAATACTGTTGAACAATGGTTGGCCTCTTGAAAGACCAAGTTCGTGCTGGATAGTGGCGAGTGATATTCCTTGATGCTCAAACGCCTCGGTGGACTGGCTTTGTAGCTTGCGAGCCACATCGGACACTGTTGCATCCCAATCCAGCTGCAAGTGACACACTAGCATGTTGATCATTGGTCCAACCAGTTCTTGGACGCCTGGGATTGGTGCATCACGGCCGCTCGAGAGGTTGCCAAAGCTGATGTTCTGCGAATTCGTCCAGCTTGCGAGTACGACAGACCAAGCCAGCTGGCAAATACTTGCAATTGAAACGCCGTGCGTATCCCTGAAGGTGTTTAGCGTGGTAAGATCGTCGATTCGTTTGGAGACGGAGAGAATTTTGCTATGTCCATCACTTTGCCCTTGATCTTGAGGCGATAGAAGACATGGCTCAGCGTTACAGAGTGCTGATTTCCAATATTGAAGGTCATCCTGTTGGTGTTTGCTCTCCAGGAACTGGATGTAGGAACTATAGTTGGATCCACCTGTCGTGGATCCATTCTTGTAGGCGTCCATGAGGTCGCGGATAACAAGTGCCATTGACGAGGCATCCACGAGCGCGTGATTGATGTCAAAGCGGCAGTAAATCTCGCCCGAAGTTGTTGTCAATGTTGTGAGGCGATGGGGAGGGCGATGTCGGTCGGAGAGGTCAAGTTGAGGCTGGGCCGAAAACCACTGAACTGCATCCTCGTCTAAGACGCTGTCTACACAGACAACATCTATCTCAGGATCTGTGAGAACAATTTGAACGAACTTCTCCTGATTGGGCAACGGCTCCATCAATACGGTCCTTAGCACAGAATGACGAGCCACCACCTGCTTCCATGCTTTGATAAGTCGGTCTACAGCGACTGGATGGTCGTGCTTTGTTGATGTAATTCGGCACGTCTGGTAGATGAGATAAGCCCATGGTAGTTGCATCTGCGTAAGAAGGATGCCCTGTTGAATTGGCGAGCATGGAAGGATGTCTTGAACCTGACTGGACGAGACGCCCATGGTTGTAAGATACTGGTCCTCAATCAATGACATGTCGCTATCGGAGAGCTGTGCAAGTGGGAAATCTGTTGCTGTTGCTCTCGGTGCGATTGTGGCCAACTCCTCGACAAGGCTCTTAATAGCGCTGCTATAAGATTGGGCCCATTGTCGAATGGCTGTCTGATGTTTTGTCTTGGGATTTAAACGAATGTTTACACAAAGTTCGCCTTCCTGCACAGTGGCGGAAATGTCAAGCACAGCGGAAATGTTGACGAGACTTCCGACAGGGGATACCATGGTCGCATCATCACTATTATCGATGCGGAATAGAGCATCCTCTCGCTCAAGTTGCTGAAATCTTCCAAGATAGTTGAAGACAATCTCAGCTGGACCGTGGTGGGCATATCTTTCTCGGCCCTCAGGGGTGAGGAATCGACTGGCAAAGTACGGCATTCCACGACCCGGGATGCGCCGGCGTTGGTCTTTCATCTGTCGAAGGATATCGATGGCGTTGTTGATATTCTCACTTGACGAGATATAAATTGGTGAGAGTGTTGTAAACCAACCGACAGTTTCAGACAAGTTCGTCTCGCTGTCCATGGCCTCACGACCGTGCCCTTCGGTAAAGACGGGTGGGACAGGTCGGTCACTAAAGTGCTCCCTGAAAGAGTGATAGAATGCCGCTAGAAGTATCTCCACTGGCTCTGTTTTGAGGGCGGAATTGGCAGAGTCGGAGAGAAGCATCGAAGTTGTGGCAGGATCGCACTTAGTCTGGATGTTGACGAGGTTGTCAGATGTTTCCTGGCGAGGAACAAGTCCCCAGTACTCCCAATTGGCTTTTGGTACGGTTACGGGCAAAGTATCAATATTGTCGTTGAAAAAGTTGCTTAGTGATTCGCGCTGACGTTCCAACCATGTAGGGAAAGATAAGATATCCATCTTCAATGGCTGGTTATGCACCAAAAAGGTCTCCAAGTCTTGTAGCAGAATACGCCAAGACATGAGATCGATGACAAGATGATGGGCGACGAAATGTAGGACCTGCTCATCTTGTCCATATTCCTTTTGCATGTCTCGACGATCGATCAAGTCGGCTGCAAAA
This sequence comes from Fusarium anguioides, assembly GCA_012977745.1. NCBI lineage: Eukaryota > Fungi > Ascomycota > Sordariomycetes > Hypocreales > Nectriaceae > Fusarium > Fusarium anguioides. The sequence continues at coordinate 56,394 of JAALXK010000305.1, read as the reverse complement.
ACCGGGCCATGCTCGAGATCCAACGAGGCTTGCGAATGTTGGATAATGCTTTGCATAGAATGTGCGTCGCTGGCTGTATGTTTGCAAAGACGGTAAGATTCAGGAACTTGCTTCTCCACCCATTGGTGCCAACCATCCCCGTTGTGACCGAAACGAGCTCGAAGCATGGCGTGCTTTGATACAATTGCATCAAGCGCCCGGGCAAGGTCGTTGAAATCTACCCGACGTGTAACATGGAGTGACACTCCTTGGTTGAAACGATGTTCTCCGTTAGAACGGATTCCATCTGCCGCAATATTCTCGAAATACATTTGTTGGATCGGCGAAAGTTGAAACTTGCCTTCGGGTATCTTTGTGATCGAACTTGCAGCCTCGGTCATTTGTGTCTGGGCTGCGAGCTCTCGGATGGTCTGGTAATCTAGGACCTTGCGCACAGTGACTAGGATACCGCGAGCTCGACAAGCAGAAACCACTTGCATTGCCGTGATGGAGTCTCCACCAAGGCTGAAGAACTTCGTCGTTGTGTATGTGATTTTGTGAATTGGAACGTCAAGCACTTCGCTCCAGATCTGCCGCAGCTCCCTTTCTACCGCTGTTGTTGAGTCCTCATCAATATCCTCAGTCTTATCAGATGTGAGGGCTGTAATCTCGTCCTCTGTCAAGGACTGGACCCATCGTGAGATGGCAAGTCGATCGGTCTTCCCTGACATATTCACTGGTACAGCTGCCAAAGGGATCCAAACACTCGGGATCATGTAGTAGACGAGCTTTTCTGACAGGATACGTTGAATCTCATGGAACTGTGTATTGGCATAGCCCTCGTACTCTTGCGAGATTTGTTGGATAGCTGAGCTTTGAGCACCCGTAGAGGCCTTATCCAGTACAACAGTCGCGACAAGGCGATTAGCGAGAGGTCCTTGATGCGGGTAAAGGATAACTGCATCTCGAACGGCGGGGTGCTTGTCAACTTGGCTCTCAATCTCTCCAATTTCCACACGCTGACCGCGGATCTTGATCTGTGTATCGATGCGGCCAAGGTAGGTGAGAGAACCGTCTTGGTTCTGCTGTACTAGATCACCGGTGCGGTAGAGGCGGCGATCGGAAAGACCCAGCTCTTTGAGAAAGCCTGGATCCGTAATAAAGGAGGCTGCCGTCTTGACAGGGTCATTCAAATATCCACGTGCCAGCAGCGGCCCGCCAATAAGTAATTCACCTGGACTGCCAAAAGCCGCGAGTTCAGTACTGGCAGGTTTCACAACCCAGAGACCACCCGCAATGGCAGTTCCAATGTTCAAGGCCGATGAACTATCTTGGATCTCCCTGCATGTCGAAGCGATTGAGCATTCAGATGGCCCATATCCATTGATGACTCTGGTGGCCTGTTGTAACCACTGATCCACAACATTTGCCTGAACAGCTTCACCAACTAGTATTATTGTTCTCACTGTCGGAGTATCCTGTGGTCGGATGAGCGCAGCTACGGTTGACGTTAGAGTCGCCATAGTAATTCGGTTCTCCGCGACGAATGACGCGAGTCGCTCCACACGATCCTGTTCAGATGGGATACAAATACAAGCTCCAAAGGCAAGTGTGGTCATTATCTCTTGGATAGCAGCGTCGAAGGTGTAAGCCGCGAATTGAAGAATCCGGTCGTCGGCTTGTAAGCCATACGCCGTTCCGTGACCAAGGATGCTTGTCGCTAGAGCCCCATGTTCGAGAACGACTCCCTTTGGCGTTCCGGTCGAACCTGATGTGTATATAATCCAAGCCGCATTATCAGATCTTGCGGACACCCGTGGTTCTGTGTTTTGTGCTGGATCCGCTGTTTTGTCAAAGAAGGACTCGACAACAAGAAGCTGTGTATGTGCTTGCAGCTCTTTCAGCCGTTGCTCCTGAGGATGGTCGGTCAGTACAAGAGGCGCAGCTGTATCATCGACAATAGTTTCAATACGGCTCAGCGGCTGGCGTGTTCCAAGAGGGACGACAACACCACCTGCTCTTAGGATCGCCAGCATTGCCACTACCACCCACTTCGACTTGCTGATGCATACGCCAACTATTACTTCTGGACCGATGCCCGTTTCAATCAGGTGGAGGCTTAGCCGACGACTCAGATCGTCCAGCTGTTTGTAGGTGAAGTCGCCATCCCAGGCAGAGACGGCTGTTGCCGCTGGCTGAGTGGTTATTTGATCCATGACTAACTCATGGATACAACGATCGACTCGTGATGGAATAGAAGAATTCCATTTGCAAATTTGGACCATTTGCTCTGGTGAAAGACGTTGAAGGCGAGCAAGCGGCAGCTCCTCGTCTGCATTTTGCGCGACCTGCTCAACGAGATGGCTGAACTGATCGAGTAACTGCTCTGCATTATTGGTTGCAATGACTGCGTCGTCAAAGCGCAACTCGACTTCAACATCCCTTGTGTCTTGTCCCACGGTACACTCAATCGTGAGTGCTTGAGCGTGAAAGGCATCCACGGAACTAGCTTCGTGCTCGAGTTCAAGGTGAGATTTCGCGACTGTTGACTCGCTTTCTGCAGCTGGTTGGACCACGAAGATATGACCGGGATCAAAATCGGGTCCAAGACTGGAAACCATACGCCTGATGTTCTGGAGGCCAGTATGCTCATACGGGATCATCTTGGTGGCTTGGTCCTGTATGTTGGCAAGAAATTCGCGCACTGACTGGCCGGACGAGGTAGAAACGTGGAAAGGAACGGTGGTAATTGTGGGCGCCACGAGATCTAGGACGTCCTTCACGGGGGCCGTACGGCCAGAGAGCACGACGTTAATGATTGCTTCATCAGCACCTGTGTTGGAGGCAACCAGGAGTGCCCAAGCAGCGCGCAGCACGATGAATGTTGTCGATCCCGCTATAGCAGGGATCCGGAGACTCCTGTGCGATGTACTTCGAGGATTGATGATGTGTTGTTGAGATGGCAACTCGGGGTAACGAGTCCAGTTCGCTCCCTCAAGGTGCTTTTGCCAGAACGTTGCTGTCTGGTCTTTGTCCTTCTGGGTCAAGTAACCGATGAAGCGAGAGACTGGAACTGACACTGGATCTGAAAGTGCGCTACCGCTCAACAACTCTTCAAGCATCTTCATTGTCTTGGCCATGCTCCAGCCGTCGTAGATGCTATGGTGGACTGTCCATGCAAAATACCGATGGCTTCCATCCTCGAAAATTGCTGTACGGCTTAGAGCACCACCGTATGTCATAGGAGTAGCTCGGTCGGCAGCGAGATAGTCCTCCAGCGAAGTCTCGGCTTGCCAAATTGGCGTTTCCCGTAGCACAACCTGTAACGCAGTTGCTTGAACAGACGGGATGATACGAGTTCGCAAGATGGGAAGAACTTCAATGAGTCGCGCCCATGCGTCCTTCAGCATTTGCGTGGAGATACCCCCTTGCAGCTTAAAGACACGTTGAACAACGTAAGCTTCGGGACGTTGTGCCGTGATAGTCATCAAGCCAGCTTGTAGGGGACTGCAAGGATATATATCCTCAATCGTATCAGCGGACACGCCGCATTGTGCTGCAACATCTGCTAAAAGTTGCGACTTTTCCGTGGCATTTGTCTGAAGCTCCGGCCAAAGACTGAACAGCTCCGGGTCTTCTTCATTCACAGAGCTAGATCCGTGCCCGATCTTCTCTTCCATGGCTTCTGCTAACTCCACGAGTCGAGGCCATTGGAATATATCAGCAACAGAAAGAGGGATATCCTGGGCATGAGCCGCCGCCGTCAACTTCATAGCTGCAACGGAGTCTCCACCGAGTCGGAAGAACGAGTCATTGATGCCAACTTCTTCGGGTTTGAGCATCAGTGTTGAGGTGTACAGAGTCTGTAGCTTTTGCTCCATAGAAGTGGTCGGCATTTGTTTGCCGTTGGAAAGACCAGAGAAGCTGCTTAGCATATCACGAGGAAGCGACACCAGGTGATCCCGGACTGCGCGCCGGTCGAGCTTTCCAGATGCGTTAAGAGGAAGCTTCGATGCCAGTAGATATACCGCAGGCACCATATAAGATGGTAAAGCCAGGCCAAGTTCGGTGTCAAGTCTGTCCAGTCCTTCACGCATCCTCTGAGTGATCTGTGACGGACTGTACAGCTCCAATGTGTTGTCAGAAGTAGAGGCCTTAGTCTCGGAGACGTCAGTCTCAATGACAGCCACTAGCATCGGTGATGCATCACGGTCCGCTGGCTGTATCACATCAACGATGGCCTCGCGCGCAGTCGGTAGTAGATTCCTGATGTGGCTTTCGATCTCACCAACCTCCACACGTTGGCCACGGATCTTGACTTGTGTGTCTCTGCGACCCAAGTAGACCAGCGAGCCATCCGTACGCTGTTGCACCAAGTCGCCTGTACGGTACATGCGGCGATTCAAACTGATGTCAAGCTGATGAACAAATGCAGGATCCATGATAAAAGAGTTTGCTGTCTTGACGGGATCGTTGAGATACTCCCTAGCCAGTAATGGTCCTTCGATAATCAACTCTCCAATGGCCCCAATAGGGACGAGTTGCTCAAAATTGGAGGTATTGACAACCCAGGTTTTGGCGATAACTCCACGTCCTATGGTCGAAGCCTCTGAACTTTTCTGGACCTTGTGACATGTCGAATGGATACAGCACTCTGAAGGACCGTAACCGTTTATGATCTTGGCGTAATTTATCCATTGATCTACAACCTATGGGAGAGATTAGACGGCACGCTAAAGAGCGAGGGAATTACGTTACTAACCTTTGCTGGGAGAGCCTCGCCTCCTAAGACCAATGTTCGGATTGAAGGGACATCTTGTGGTTGGATCAATGTGGCTACAGTCGGCGTCAGGATAGCGAAAGTGACCTTCGCTTCCGACATATACTGCACTAGCCGGCTCATTCTATCATGTTCAGATGGGATGCAGAGGCACGCGCCAAAAGACAATGTCGCGATGATGTCTTGAATGGCAACGTCGAAGGTATACGCCGCGAACTGCAGCACTCGATCGCAAGCCTTGATATCCATACCAAACTCGGTTCCATGGGCGACGATACTTGTTGCAAGGGCGCCATGCTCGAGGACAATGCCCTTGGGAACGCCAGTTGAACCTGATGTAAATATGACATAAGCACTGTTGTCAGGTTTTACAGATGGCAGTGACTTGGCGGACAAGTTATGCATCTTTGTCCATGGAGTTAGGGCCGCGTCGAAGAAAGAGTCGACAGCCAAGAGAGATACGCGTTCAGAGAGTAACGCCAACCGATGTTCTTGATTGCGGTCAACTAGAATGAGTGGAGAGGATGTTTCTTGTATGAGTCCCTCAATTCGTAAAAGAGGCTGCTGGTTTCCCAGCGGAACAACGACGCCGCCTGCGCGAAGGATAGCTAACACAGCTACCACGGCCCATTTGGACTTATCCATACAGAGGCCGACCATCACTTCTGGGCCTACACCTTGATCAACAAGATGATTAGCTAAGTATTGGCTGGCATTGTTCAGCTCGCTGTATGTCATTTCACCATCCCATGAAGAAATAGCTGGCGCCGTGGGATGTCTGGTCATCGTCTCAAGTATCAGATCGTGAAGGCAGCGCTCGAGACGTGGTGGTACGGCCGAGTTCCATTCACGGAGCTGGGTACAATCCTCTTCTGTGAGTAATTGAAGCTCTGAAAGTGGCTTGTCCGTCTCTGCGTTTTGTGCCAACTGCTGAACGATATGCGCAAACTGGGCAATCAAGTGTTGCGCCATGTCAACCGCGAGAACAGCACGATCGTAACGTACGTCGATCGTCACTTCACCTGGGTTCTGGCCGCCAACCGTGCATTCGACTGTCAGTGCGTAAGCATCGAATGCGTCTAATGAGGTAGCATCGCGCTCGACGTCCATTTTAAACATCTGTAAGTTTGCCGACTCGCTCTCTCCGGCAGGCTGAACAACAAATGTATGACCCGGATCAAACTCTGACCCCAGGCCAGGAACAATGGCCCTGATGTTCTGAAGACCAGTATGCTCGTACGGAATCATTTCTGTAGCCCGACGGTTGATTGTCTCGAGGAAGGCACGTACAGACTGTTCTCTTGAGATAGATACGTAAAATGGAACAGTAGTGACAAGTGGACTAATAACGTCCATCACTCCATCTATAGGCGCCATGCGGCCCGAGAGGACCACATTGATAGCTGCGTCGTTGGCGCCTGTATTCGTAGCAACCAGTAAGGCCCAAGCAGCTCGAAGAAGTGTAGACATTGTCGCAGGGCCATCTGTCGCAAGGTTGACATGTATTTGACTCTGCAGTGTATCGCGCGGCTTGGCTCGGTATTGTGGTGACGTTGTGGTTGGATAGCGAACCCAGTTTGCACCTTCGAAATGTTTGTTCCAGAAACCTGCGATTTCGTCTCTGTTTTGCCGGACCAGATAGTTGATGAAACGTGTAACCGGTGCTGGAGAGAACGTCGACTGTCCACTCAATAGCTGTGTGAGCATTTCCATAGTCCTTGCAACACTCCAACCATCATATATACTGTGGTGTACTGTCCAGACAAAGTAACGACCAGCGGCATCGTCAACAATTGCTGTACGGCTGAGCGCTCGGCCATAAGAAATGGGAGTGGCCCGGTCCGTAGCCAAGTAATCCTCCAGTGATTTGCACTCATGCCAGACTGAAGCTTCTTGTATCACAACTTGCAGAGCGTCGGCATGTGCCGAGGCCGAAGGTATAATTCGAGTGCGCAAAATAGAGAGCTTGTCAGTCAGACGCGCCCATGCAGCTTTGAGCTGCTGAGTGGATAGATCGTCATGTAGCTTGAAGACCCGTTGGATAACATAGGCCTCGGGGCGTTGTGCGGTAATAGCCATTAGGCCGGTTTGCATTGGGCTGCAGGGATAAACATCCTCGATTTGATCAGCAGATATATCACATTGAGTAGCGACATCCTCCAACAGTCTTGCTTGTCCTGTGCTGTCATTGTGGGCGTCGGTCCGAGTCTCCGTAAGCTCTGGCCACAGACTGTAAGGGGACGGATCGTTATCCACGGGTTCGATGTCACGACTGTATTTTTCGTCTGTAATCCTTGAAAGATCTGTCAGACGGGGCCAACGGAAGATATCGGCTACAGAGATGGAAACCTTCTGAGCACGAGCGACAGCAGTCAGCTTCATGGCCGCAACAGAGTCTCCGCCGAGTTTGAAGAAAGAGTCATTGGTTCCCACAGCTTCTGGAGCAAGTCCCAATACCGTAGAATAAAGAGTTTGTAGTTTCCGCTCCAGAGCAGTAGTTGGTGCCGCTTTGATCGAATCTTTCGAGCCCGAGAACCAGACGATTGTGTCGCGAGATATTGATTGAAGCTTTTGCCGGACGACACGTCGGTCAAGTTTTCCAGAAGCGTTGATCGGAAGCTTGGACACTAACAGGAATGCTGCAGGCACCATATAAGGAGGTAGAACGTTACCGAGGTCTTCATCTAGCTTTCCAAGTCCCTCGAGTGCGGAGTCTGGAATTTGTGCAGTGTCATAGAAACTGAACACTTCACCGCCCAGAGGTCTAGCATCAGAATGCTCGATGACAGCTACCAGCATAAGTGGCCCGTCGTGAACTTCACCTTCTGGGCGTACCAAGTCGACGACGGCCTCACGTGCTTCTGGAAGTAATCGGACAATCTGACTCTCAATCTCAGCGACCTCTACTCTCTGGCCTCGGATCTTGATCTGGCTGTCGATACGACCCAGATAAGTAATCGTGGCATCCTCATTTTGTTGTACTAGATCACCAGTGCGATATAAACGCCGACCTGGGATAAGTCCAAGTTCTTGCATAAATGCAGGATCGACCACGAAAGATGCCGAGGTCTTGTTAGGATCATTCAAATACTCTCTCGCAAGCAAGGGGCCTTCAATAAGCAACTCTCCCGGTGCTCCACGAACTACCAACTGTTCAGGGTTATCAGGGTTGGCGACCCAGAACGCGCCTGAGAGCGGTTTTCCAATATTCAGAGCGTCCGCGCCACTTCTGACTATGTTGCAACTTGCCCAGATGGAGCTTTCAGAGGGACCGTAGGCGTTTATTACAGTTGCCTGTTGTCTCCATTGATCAACCACCTTAGATTGAACAGCTTCACCAGTCAGGACCAGTGTTTGTATTGTAGGAATGTCCTCCTGAATAAGTGCTGCCACGGTCGATGTCAGGGTTGCTATGGTAATCTTCGCATCCTTCAAGAAGGATGGAAGGCGTTCCATACGGTCCTGCTCTGAAGGGACGCAGACACAAGCGCCGAAAGAGAGTGCAGCCATGATCTCTGCAATGGAGACATCAAAGGTGTAAGCTGCAAATTGCGATAGTCGATCGGACGGCTTGACGCCAATCGCTGGGCCATGAGCAAGTATACTCGTTGCAAGGGAGTTGTGTTGGAGGACGACGCCCTTGGGAACTCCTGAGCTTCCAGAAGTGTAGATAATCCAAGCTGGGTCCTCGGGTCGTGCAGTTGGCTTTCCAGATTGGAGAGACACTGGTGGGGATGTTTGGAAAAAGGATTCAACGGAAAGCAGCTGAGCATGGTCTGTCATGGCTGCTAGTCGCTTCTCGTGGATGTCATCAACAAGAATGATTGGAGCCGCGATATCCTGGATGATGCTTCTGATCCGGCTGACTGGGTGTTTGACGCCAAGAGGAACAACAGCACCTCCGGCGAACAGTACTGCAAGCATACCGACGATTGCCCATTTCGACTTGTCCAAACACAAGCCGACCATGGCTTCAGGACCTACTCCTTGCTCAACCAGGTAGGAAGCTAGCTTGCGGCTGGCCTCACCTAATTGATTGTATGTCATATCTCCATCCCAAGAGCTAACAGCCAGCGCCTCAGGTACAGTGACGATTTGATCTGAGACCAATTCGTGCACGCACCGTTGGACAGGCAGGGCCACACCCGAGTTCCATTCTAGTAGCTGCAATTTGTCTCCAGCGGGCAGCAGACTGCTTGTAAGCTGTCGGAGTGGTCGGTCTACGTTCTGGGACACAATACGGATAGCCTGCACTAGACTCTCAGTGAGCCTTGTGGCCGCTGCTTCGGAGAGGACTGCAGTCGAGTATTGAAGGCTGAACTGGAGACTTGTTGAAGAGGCATCGATGTTGACATGGACATCATACTCCGTTGGATCCACCGAGACAACGGCTTCAAGTCTGATTGCTGTTGGTTTAGAGTCAGGTGAAGTTGGGGCTTGCCGCCTGTACGAAACTGTACTGTTGAATAGCGGCTGATCTTTTGAAAGGCCTAGCTCGTGCTGGATAGAAGCTAGAGATGCTCTCTGGTGCTCGAAAGCTTCCGTGGATTGGGCTTGTAACTTACGAGCCATGTCACCAATTGTTGTTGATGCATTCCAGTCTAAGCTCAAGTGGCAGACAAGCATGTTGATCATAGGTCCAACCAGCTCTTGAACACCAGGAATAGGAACATCGCGACCACTCGATAGGTTGCCAAAACTGATGTTACGTGATCCCGTCCAGTTTGCCAGGACCAAAGCCCAAGACAGTTGACAGATGCTGGCAATAGAGACATTGTATCTATCACGGAATTGATGGACCATCGTCATGTCATCAAGGCGGTCGACGATATGGCCAAGTTCTGCCTGGCTGGCTTCATGTACCGGTTGCTGTGGGGATAAGACGCAGGGCTCGGCATCAGCAAGCAACGACTTCCAATATTGAAGATCATCGTGTTGTTGTGTACCCTCAAGGAAAGCGACATAGGCACTATAGTTAGAGCCACCACTAGATCCTAGATCCCCTTCGTATCCAGCGATGAGGTCACGCAAGATCAGCGTCACTGACGAAGCGTCTACCAGAGCGTGGCTGACATCGAAACGGCAGTAGACGTTGGATGTGTTTGTCTTCAGGATTATCAGGCGGTGAGGAGGACGACCCAATTGCGTAATGTCAAGCGTTGGTTGCGAAGCGAGCCACTCAACCGCGTTCTCATCCCTGATATCCTCTTCATCTGCGATCTGAACGTCGATATGTGGCTCCCTCAAGACGATCTGAATAAACTTCTCCTGGGCAGGTAGCGGCTCTACCAGAACGGACCTAAGAATCGAGTGTCGCGCTACAACTTGATGCCAAGCTACAATGAGACGTTGGACGTCGACAGGGTGTGTGTGGTCAGTTGGCAGGATGCGGCAAGTTTGATGGATGCAGTAGGTCGAGGGCGAGTGGAGTTGAGTGAGCAGGATACCTTGCTGTATCGCTGAACACGGGAGGATGTCTTCGACTTCATTGGTAGATGAGAGCCCCATTTCTGTCTTCAGATACTGCCCTTCGATCAATTCCCAATCATTGTCGGATAATCGGGCAAGGGGAAAGTCGGTCGCTGTAAGTGTAGGTGTTGCCATGGCAAGCTCCTCCACCAGCGTCTTCAGTGTATCTCCATACACTTTCACCCATTGCTTGATGTCGGACTGGTGTCGTGACTCACGGCTGAAGCGGACCTTGATGGATAATTGGCCTGCCTCAACTGCAACAGAAACGTCGAGTACTGAAAAGAGCTTGACCAGAGGGCCAAACTGTGAGGATGCGCTCTTGTCATCATCTTCGATATGGAAGAGTGCGTCTTCTCGTTCGAGTTGCTGGAAACGTCCGAGGTAATTGAAGATGATCTCGGCTGGACCATGACTTGCAAATTTATCTCGTCCGCGGCTGGTCAGATACCTGCTGGTAAAATAAGGCAATCCTCTGTCAGGAAGACGACGGCGCTGGTCCTTGACCTGTCTGAGTAATTCCATAGCGTTTTTGGCAGCTCCTCGGGGGACGTGAACTGGAACTATCGTAGTAAACCAACTGACTGTGTCGGAAAGGTCAATTTCTTCCTCCGCGGTTTCACGACCGTGTCCTTCAGTAAAGACAGCCGGCGTAGGACGGTCTGTGAAGACATCTTGGAATGACGCAAGCAGGGCAGCAAGCAGGATGTCGACAGGTTCGGTCTTGAGAGCAGTATTGGCATTGCCTGACAATAGTGAAGTCGTGGTAGAGTCACACTTAATCTCAATAGTAGAGAGGCTAGCGTAAACTTCTTTGCCGGGAACAAGACCCCAGTAGTCCCAGTTCGCACTCGGCACTACTACTGGCAAGGTTTCTTCCAGTGACTTATCTACTCTCTCTTCTGCATGGTTGAAGAGCCTATTCAACAAGTCTTGCTGATGCTCGAGCCAGACAGGGAAAGAGAGACTTGCTGGGTTCGGGAGCTTGCGATGAACCAAGAGTTCCTCCAGATCTCGTATCAAAATGCGCCATGAAACCAGGTCAACAACGAGATGATGAGCGACTAGGTGCAAGACCTGTCTACCCTGCCTGTCTTGTCTTTCAATGAAGTCGACTGCAAAGACAGGGCCATGCTCCAGATCGAGAGTGGCTTGTGATTTCTCGATAATATGCTGCATGATGTCAACGTCCACCACGGTGTGGTCCTCGAGGCGGTAGCTCCCAGTAATATCCTTCTCTATCCACTGCTGCCAAGCATTATCCTGACTGTAGCGGAAACGGGCTCGAAGCATGGCGTGCTTAGAGACGAGAGCATTCATAGCCCAGGTCAGGTCTGCTTTCTCGATCCGTTGTGTAGAATATAGTGAAACCGCCTGATTGAAGCGGTAGTCCAGAGTGGCACGAAGACCATCTCCTGCGATTTCGTCAAAGAACATCTGCTGAATTGGCGATAGCCCGAAGACCCCGTCTGGAATTCTTGCAATATGAGCTGCATCCTTTTTGGACGTGTGGGAGTTGGCTGCCAACTCAGGGACTGTTTGGCAGTCTAGAACCTTACGGACGGTGACGAGGATGCCGCGAGCCCGGCAAGCTGACACCACTTGCATAGCCGTAATCGAGTCACCGCCAAGACTGAAGAAGTTGGTTGAGTATGTCACGCGAGAGATCGGTACGTCGAGGACCTCGCTCCATATCTGTCGCAGTTCTCGCTCAATCGTTGTGGCAGATGTTTCATCAACGTCCTCCTCTTCATCCTCTCCCGCGCCAGTCAACGCCACAGTCTCCTCTGCAGACAAGGACTCGATCCACCGCAACAGCCCGAGACGATCAGTCTTGCCTGATGCGTTGATAGGGATAGCTGATAAGCGAACCCAGATACTTGGCATCATATAGTGCATTACCAGCTGCGAGAGATTCTGCTGTACGTCTTTCAACCATACCTCAGCGCTTTCGTTTTGCTCGTCGGGAGCGCGCTGGATGTGAGCATTGGATGTCGGCTGGCTCTGATCATGGCTGGCTCCCAATTTATCAGACGAGACGATGAAAGCAATGAGTCGCCCAGCCAAAGCACCTTGGTTCATGTATAGGACCACTGCGTCATGCATCCCTGTCTGCTGACGTAGATGATACTCTATCTCCCCGATCTCGACACGTTGGCCGCGAATCTTGATCTGCGTATCCCGACGTCCGAGGTAAGTGACTGTCCCATCTTGATTCTGCTGGACTAGATCGCCAGTACGGTACATGCGCCTGGTGCCGATATCAAGGCCTAAATTCTGCAGAAACTCTGGATTTGTGATAAACGATGCCGCAGTCTTGGTAGGGTCATTCAAGTATCCGCGTGCCAATAAAGGTGATTCGATGAGAAGTTCACCTATATGAACTAGCTGCCCAACACTATCCGGGTTCACTACCCAAAAGGCGCCCGCAAGTGGTTTTCCTATGTTAGTAGCATCTAGAGCGTTCTTGATTACCTTACCCGTGGTCCAGATAGAGCTTTCAGCAGGGCCGTATGCATTGATGACTGTAGCTCGATGGATCCATTGATCAACAACCTTGGACTGGACAGCCTCGCCTGTCAAGACTAACGTCCGGATTGTTGGTGTTTTATCCGGTTGAACAAGTGCTGCTACAGTCGACGTCAACGTAGCGACAGACACCTCCGATTCTGATAGGAAGTGGGTGAGACGATTTGTACGATCGTCTTCAGAGGGTACACAAACGCATGCTCCAAAGGTAAGCGTCGTCATGATCTCAGCAATAGACACATCGAATGTATACGCTGCAAACTGTGACACTCTATCTTGAGTCTGGATACCGATTGCAGGGCCGTGAGCAAGAATGCTTGTTGCCACAGATCCATGCTCAAGGACAACGCCCTTAGGCTTTCCGGTCGAGCCAGATGTGAAAATGACCCAAGCTGCATGGTCAGGCCGTGTAGAAGACGGTTCAGTGGAGTATAGGACCTCCGAAATCTGAGGAGCGGCATCGAAGAAAGAGTCGACCGTGAACAGATGTGTGTCGTCTAGCTCTGCAAGCCGTTGCTCGTGGTGCCGGTCAACCAAGATAAGAGGTGTGCCCGTTTCTCTTGTGATCATTTGAACGCGGGAGAAAGGTTCTTGAACGCCGAGGGGCACCAGGGTACCGCCAGCGCGTAGCACGGCAATCATGGCGACTATTGCCCATTTCGATTTATCCATACACAGACCAACCATCACCTCCGGGCCTATGCCTCGCTCAGCGACCAGCTGCTGAGCCAGCTGATAGCTAACGCGGTTCAGTTCGGTATATGTGAAATCACCGTCCCATGCACTGATAGCTAATGCCTCTGGCTGGCTGACCATCTTATCAAGCACCAGTTCGTGAACGCAACGTTCGACACGTGGCGGAATAACGGAATTCCACTCGCGTAACTTCGCCTCTTCAGCGGGCGATAGCAATCTCAACTGTCCAAGAGTTCTGTCTCCATCATCACATACGGCCATTGCGGCCCGTACTAGACTCTCAACGAGTTTCGTTGTTGCCGCCTCAGAGAATGCTGCTGTTGAATATTGCATGTTGATGTCTACGCTGGTTGAAGATGCTTCAATATTGATGTGAATATCGTATTCTGTCGGGTCCGCCCAAGTCAGGCCTTCAAGTGTGATGGCTGATGCCATGCCGGAGCTTGTTGACGCTTGTCGTTTGTATGACAAGGTGCTGTTAAAAAGCGGCTGGTTTCTTGGGAGACCAAGCCCGTGCTGAATTGCTGCTAAAGATGTCCTCTGATGTTCGAATGCCTCGGTGGATTGATTCTGCAGCTTACGAGCTGTCTCGGAGACTCTTGCACCCCAGTTCAGGTCCAGATGACAGACCAACATGTTGATCATTGGCCCTACCAGCTCTTGCACGCCTGTGATAGGGACATCACGGCCACTGGACAAGTTACCAAAGCTAACATTGCGTGAACCATTTTTCATCGCAAGAACCAAGGCCCACGATAATTGGAATACGGTGGCTATAGAAATACCATATTTGTCTCGGAACTGATGAAGTTTTCCAATATCATCAATCCGGGTAGACACCTTCTTGATTGCTGCTTGCTCTTCAGCGTTGTGGGCCGCGTCTTTTGGAGCCAGAAGACACGGCTCAGCATCGTGGAGCAGCGATGTCCAGTACTGGAGATCATCTTGCGAGTCTCTCCCTTGAAGGAAGGCAACGTAGGTGCTGTACTTAGAGCCACCGACATGAGACTGCAGCTTTTCACCATCATATGCGCCCATGAGATCTTGCATAATCAATGCCACCGAGGAAGCGTCAACCAGAGCATGGCTGATGTCGAAGCGGCAATAAACTTCTCCAGAAACTGTTGTCAGCACGGTAAGAAGATGGGGAGGGCGGGTGAGAATTGAGACGTCTAATGACGGTCGTGAAGCAAGCCACTCAGCAGCAGTTGCCCCATCTGCAATGTTATCTTTCCTGATAATTCCAATCTCAGGGTGTCTCAACACGATCTGGATGAAGTTTTCCTGGCCCTGAAGTGGTTCTAGGAGCACGGTCCGAAGGATGGAGTGCTGTGATACAACCTCTCTCCAAGCTGCGATGAGCCGATCCACGCTGACGGGTGCGGCATCAGATGATACGACGCGACATGTCTGGTAAATACAATAGGTTGACGGCGACTGTAGTTGGGTCAACAGGATACCTTGCTGGATTGGCGAGCAGGGCAGAATGTCTTCAATCTCGGCAGAGGAAGTGAGACCTATCGTAGGCAAGTATTGTCCTTCAATGGTTGCCATGTCGCTGTCCGAAAGACGCGCAAGTGGAAAGTCTGTTGCTGTTGCCACTGGTTCCGCTGTATTCAGCTCCTCGACTAAACTCTTGACGGTTTGGCCGTAGACCTCGACCCATTTTCGGATAGCTGCTTGAGATCGCGATTGATTGCTGTAGAGAACAGTGATGCATAGTTCGCCTGCTTCTATCGTAACGGCAACATCAAGCGCGGCAAAAAGTTTCACTAAACTACCAGCTCGTGACATGGTACTTGAATTGTTGTCTCTATCGAAATGAAACAAGGCATTATCTCGTTCAAGCTGCTGGAAACGTCCTGTGTAATTGAACATGATCTCTGCCGGGCCATGGCCTGCGAATTGCTCCTTGCCTTGAGCAGTGAGAAAGCGACTACCGAAGTAAGGTACTCCACGGCCAGGAATGCGTCGTCGCTGGTCTTTGACCTGCCTGAGAACGTCAATGACGCTGCTACTGCTAGGCTCTCCTAACGACACATAGATTGGGCTCATTGTTGTGAACCAACCAATGGTCTCTGACAAGTCTGTACTATCATCTGGAGCCTCACGGCCATGCCCTTCAGTAAAGACAGCCGGCGCAGATCGATCGGTAAAGACTTGTTGGAAGGACAGAAGTAGACCGGCTAGCAATATTTCAACAGGCTCGGTTTTGAGGGGACCATTCGCGTCACCGGTGAGTAATGAGGTGGTCTCGATATCACACCTTGCCTGAGCACTGGAGCGGCCACCGGAAGTCTCCTGGCCAGGAGTAAGTCCCCAATAGTCCCAATTCGTTTTTGGTACGATCATTGGCAATGTGTCAAGTACACTCTCAAACTTGTTCAGGGATTCTTTTTGCCTTTCTAGCCATGTCGGGAATGACAAACTGCTTGGATTCGGAAGTTTTTGGTTGACGATCACCTCCTCCAGGTCTCGCAACAGGATACGCCAAGACACGAGGTCAATAACAAGATGGTGGGCGACCAAATGAAGGACCTGCCTATCTTCTCTTTCGATAAGATCAGCTGCAAACACCGGGCCATGCTCAATGTCGAGAGTTGACTGGGACTGAGCAACAATGTCCGATATTTCTGCATCGCCAGCTGTATGTGTGCACAGACGATAAGAACCGGGTACCTCCCTCTCTATCCGCTGCTGCCAGCCCTTATCTTGGCGATATTGGAATCGGGCACGTAGCATAGCATGTTTCGCAACAGCCATGTCCAACGCTCGGGTCAACTCTACCAAGGTGATTTGGCGTGTAATGTGAAGCAAGACTCCTTGGTTGAAGCAATGCTCATTGTCGGCACGAAGTCCATCAGCCGCTATACTCTCAAAGTACATCTGCTGGATAGGAGATAGCGCAAAGGCGCCTTCTGGTATAGCTGCGTGATCTGAATCTTGAGTCGCTTGCGCCTCGGCTGCTAGTTCGGGGATTGTCTGACAGTCGAGAACTTTGCGTACGGTTATGAGGATCCCGCGCGATCGACTGGCTGAGACAACTTGCATCGCTGTGATTGAGTCACCGCCCAGACTAAAGAAGCTGCTTGAATATGTGATGTTGCGCACCGGAACATCTAAGACTTCACTCCAAATTTGTCGTAGCTCTCTCTCAACAGCTGTCGCCGACGTGTCGTCCACATCATCGGCATCACCACCATTGCTCAAAGCTGCGATCTCATCAGATGATAACGATTGTATCCAATCAGCTAAGGCACGTCTGTCTGTTTTTCCGGACTGATTCATCGGCATAGCTGATAGAGGGAGCCATATACTGGGTACCATGTAATGCATCACCTGCCGCGACAAGCCGTGTTGCACTTCACGTAGTCGGAGTCTAGCATTCTCCATCTGCTCCCCTGGGACGCATTGAACGGTTGAGGTCTGAGGGCGGTCGACTGATGCGGAATCGCCCAGACTGACGGCAGCGACGAGACGGTCCGCAAGGGGTCCTTGTCGCATATAGAGAACGACTGCATCATGGACGCCAGCCTGTTTCCCTATATGATACTCAATCTCACCAATTTCCACGCGCTGGCCGCGGATCTTGATTTGTGAGTCAATACGGCCTAGGTATGTCAAGGTTCCGTCTGTGTTCTGCTGTACCAAGTCTCCTGTTCGGTACATCCTATGCTGGCCATCATCAAGTCCAAGTTTTCGAACAAACGCAGGGTCCGTCACGAAAGCCTGCGCCGTCTTCACAGGGTCATTGAGATAACCTCTTGCAAGCAGGGGGCCTTCAAGAAGAAGCTCGCCTTGACCTCCTAATGGCACAAGTTGTCCAATATTCTTCGGGTTGACAACCCAAGTCGCACCAGCAATAGCTGTACCGATGTTCAAAGACGCAGAACTATCAGTGACTGGTCTGCAAGTTGAATGAATACAACACTCTGATGGCCCATAAGCGTTGATGACGGCTGCGTGCTCTATCCATTGATCAACGACCTTTGCTTGCACAGCTTCGCCCATCAGGATTATTGTCCGTACTGTCGGGGTCTCCTGCGGCCTAACTAAGGCAGCCACTGTTGATGTCAAGGTTGCGATAGTGACCTTGGACTCTGCGAGGTAGCTTGACAATCGGTCCATACGGTCGCTTTCGGAAGGAATACAGGTCGTCGCGCCAAAAGCGAGAGCCGTTATAATCTCTTGAATAGCAGCGTCAAAGGTGAAGGCTGCGAACTGAAGAAGTCGGTCATAAGGTTGGATATCGAGTCTGCGACCATGGTAGAGAATACTGGTAGCAAGCGAGCCGTGCTCGAGGACGACACCCTTGGGCTTTCCTGTACTACCCGAAGTAAAAATCATCCAAGCCACGTTATCCGGCCCTACAGAGGTGTGAGGTCCGGAAGATGGTATTACGGTCGAAGGTGCCTCGTCGAAGAAAGAGTCAACAGCAACTAATTCTGCATAGGAACCGAGCTCTGCTAATCGCTTCTCATGCACACGATCAACGAGTATGAATGGGGAAGCCGCGTCCTTGACGATACCTTCAATACGTGCCAGAGGATGGGACACTCCAAGAGGCACTAGGCCACCACCTGCAAGAAGAGTGGCTACCATAGCGATAACACCTAGCTTTGACTTCTCCATGCACATACCGACCATTACCTCTGGGCCCACGCCTTTTTCAACTAAGTGATAGGCAAGTCGGCGACTCGCGCGTTCTACCTCGCCATAAGTTAAGCTGCCGTCCCACGAGCTCACCGCCAGTGCTTCTGGCTGTTCAGCCATCTTTTTCACAACCAAGTCGTGAACACAGCTCTCGAGACGTGCAGGTTTCGTCGAGTTCCACCTGATAAACGCAGCTCGGTCTTGGGAACTATGGGTTGGAAAGTCGCGGACCGACAAGTCCACTCCATCTAATAAGAATGTAACTGCGTCTTCGAATGCCGCCATCTGTGCCTTCGCAACTGGCCCGGCTATTCTAGAAGCCCAGTATTCGACACTCAAATCGATGCGTTCTTCATTAAATCTTACGTTGGCGATAAGATCAAACTGTCGTCTTGTTAGCGTGATGTTTAATTCAGAACTCAAGGCCTCTCACGTCTGCAGCGCTTGTCCTTGCGTCCAAGCTCATATAGGTTCCTTCTGTAAATGGATGGGTATTCGATCCCTCGCGCTCAATCGAGAGCAACGTGTTTCCAAGCCTCTTCAATGATCGTGTTTTTGCCGCGGCTAGGTCAGCAATCGGTATGTTATGAAATTGCAAGCCATTCTGCCAATCTTGCTTTGCGGACCCAAGTGCATCAGCAACGCTGGTCTCTGGGTTCAGTGCCAAGGAGAATGGCAAAGTGTTGATGAAGGGCCCAACCGTCGCCTCGACGCCGTCTATATCGCTGTTGCGTCCAGAGACTATATATGAGAAGGTAATTGCGTCAGAGAGAATAATACGTCGAAGGGCTAGCGCCCATGCGACATGGAATAGGTTTGCTGGAGTGATCGAGAGTTTACCACACACTGCACGCAGCTTTCCATCAGGTACCGACACAGAGCAACGAGCTGTGTCTAGATCTTTCAGCTGTGGATTGGTAGTGATAAGAGGCAAATGGGATTCACTAGCTTCGTTGAGGTAAGAAGTCCAGTACACAACTCCCGCGGATGCTTCCCCCTCGCTCAAGGTGGCCTGCTGGCGGGATGCAAAAACTGTGTACGGAAGTGGAGCGTTCTGCGAGAAGTAGGCAGATTGCAGATAGCTGGCACGGATGTCGTGTAGCAAAATCTTAGCAGAGTGTCCATCTACTAGGGCATGAGAGATTTCTAGTTCGAGTCGAAGCTCCTCAGCGTTAATCTGGTAGATGCAAAGCCGCAAGGGGCTTTCAAACTTTCCAGTGGTGAAGGGAGAAACAATGCTGGCGTCAGCTGAGGGGATGACAATCACGCGTGGTGGCAAAGCTGTAGGCTTTAGGACGAGTTGATCAAACTTGCCAGGCCGGCCATTGCTCTCGACGAATGCGGTTCTCAGCATTGCATGTCGCTCAACAATGTCGCTCCATGCCCTAACAACCTTCTCTGTTTCGAGCTGGCGTGGAACATTGGCAGAGGTTGGCAGCAATCTGAGAGTAGCATGGCTGACGTATGAACCTGGGTTGATAGCTTGACTGACAAAGAAGCTTTCTTGCACTGAAGAACACGGTCCGATTGACTCAACGTCACTAAAGGCTAAACCATGTGTCTGCAAATCGCTCGCCAATCCGTCCAGCGCGGAGTACGACCAACGAACCAGAGGAAAGTCGTGGAGTGTTCCCATCCGTGGAGCTTTTGCAAGCTCATCCACAATCTCATTGAAACAGAACTTGAGTCTATCAGCAATGAGTTTGTCATCAGGCCTAGCAATGCCGAAGTGCAATGAAACATGAACGTGTCCAGCTATCATTGCCAGGGATACGTAGGGAGAGTGGTCGGGAATGGGATCCGAGAGCCATGGAGAATGATCATCATCCTCAAAGCGATGTAGACGCGTACAGTCAACATAAATTGCAACAGAAGACTCGGCATCTGTAGAGAATCCGGCACGAGCGTCACGCATTTGGCGAACCACATGCGTCAAAGTCTCATGGGACTCAAAAGCTGGCGCAGCCAATTCGGTCTCCACCTCATAGCATCCTATCGAGTCTGGAGGTATACTTTGTTCCTCGCGAATACTGTAAGCAGATTTGATAGTAAGGACATTCTCCTTGTTTCTGTAGCGTGGCCCAAGAGATTGCGAGACAGCAGCGTTCACAATATCGATAGGGCTGGTTCTCAGAGCAGCATGCGTCTGCGCTGCGAAGAGTTTCTCGGTTTCCAAGCGAGATAGCTGAAAAGCAACAGTGTCCCTAGCATTGTCATCGAGCTTGAGAGCGGCAGTATCGGTAGTCGAGATGGACTTTGTCGCATTGGCTTTCTCAACCTGCGCTTTCAGTCCCTGGCATCCTCGAGCAACCCAGTCATCGAACTGGAAGTCAGAGCTAAGCTCGAGGTGGGTTCCGTTGATAGCCGCGCGCAATTCTCGCAGTACAAGCCGCATAGAAAGGACGTCGACAACGTTTGCATCTGCAGCAAGGACAATGGTATGACTGCTCCCCGGCGCATCACTAGGGATCACCATACATCCTGATGGAGGGGAATCGTCAGAAAGCAGAGCTTCCCTCAGCAATTCAAATGCATATGTCACTTCTGTTGCCTCTGAAGACTCTGCGTGAAAGAATTGGCGAGACTTTAGGCCTGATCCAGGGGTTGTTGTAAGTATCCATTTATCAGTTGATGAAACAGACCAATTTGAACGCAGGGCTGAGTGTCGATTAACGATGCGCTCCATCGCGGTCAGGATGATGGAAATATCCGTGTTCTCGGGTATCTCCATGGTAGCGAAGCGCAACCGACGACCAACAGCGGCCGCACTTGTGGCCAATTCATCTGAACCATTCCGAATTGTAGCTTCGTCATGAACCCCATTTCCATTCGTCCCGTTTCCATTTGCGTGGCCATTCGCTCCTTTGCCTGCTCCAGGATTCTGTTGGGCTATGCTTTCAGCAAGTTGAGCTAAGGTGCCAGCCGTCAAGAGATCTGTCATGTCCACCAAAATGCCTGCATCACGGCATCTGACGATGAAGTCAATTGCTAGAATGGAATCACCACCTAACATAATAAAGGACTTGTCCCAGTCCAGTGAATCGACATCAGTGTCGAATAGGTCAGCTGCGACCCTACCAAGCACAAGCTTGGATGGCTCGAAATGTGCCTGGTCGTTATTAGGATTCTCCATGATTGATGAGTGCAGTTATGTTGTTATTGCTGATTGAATTATTGTTGAGATAAGATATAAAGAAAAAGAACGATAGTTTGATGTCTGCAAGCGGCAATCTCTCAGATCAAACAGAAAGAGGTAGGCGAGACTTCTAACCTCGAAGGCTGACTGCTAATCATCCAAGGTGTCGCAAAGCCGATATCACGACGTCGTTTAGATGAACTTAGCTTGTTGTACGAGATCCGAAATACACTAACGTAAGCAAGAACTATCTCTGTATAGCACTGAGATCCCATGCCTGTTCCTTTGATGGCAAGACTAATAAGAGACAAGCATTTGTGGTGGATGCGCGCATCCTGCAGGGTACCATGCACTATGTCCGCTCAATCGGGTCAGCCTGCCCTACCGTTACAATGTCAATAACACATGAGGATTATTGATGATACACCTCATGGTGTTGCCGCCTACCCCGGCATCCTAAATGGGGCCGTGTGGAATAGCATGACCCTAGCTGTAAAGGAAGATATGTATCTGCAAGGTCCTGATCCAGATAACACTTGTTGCAAGGATGGACAAGATGCAAAGGAAACCAAGCAGGGGCACATTAAGAAGGCTGCGAAATATTTATAAGAGAACCAAACAGAGCACTCTTCATTGAAGTTGGAGTGCTCATGGTACTCCTGTGGTGATATGCATGATTGGAGATGAGATGAGGCAGAGGCGTCGAACAAATTGGATCTCAATTAGACTGGTTGAAGCACTGAATTGAGCTGGTGCACTGAAGTGGGTGCTAGATACCGAGACATCTAGGTGCAGGCGCAGGCAGAAGACAGCGATCGAGGTAGACTAGCTTGGCTGCATACTGTATCAAAACTCTCCAGTCGATCCATGTGGAGCTGCCTGGTGCAGTCGTATTAGACTGGCGAGCGAACTCAAACAAGGGTAACGGAGATATTGACAGGAGAAAGACTGAAATGGGGAGTAAATATGAAAGCGGGGAATCTGACTCTGACTAAGCGACATGGCCCGGGCGGCAGTTAACCCGAAGATTCCATTGCATGCTACTTACCAAAAGTAGAAAGATCCACTTCCATAAGTCTGACCTGTAGGTCCCACTGGTATGTGGGTACCTACAGTCGCTAGGAGCAAAAAGTCAGTATTTCGTTTGAGTGGTCGACGAGATGGGATATTGATGTAAATGATAGTAATATCGGGGGATAGTACAACAATATTCTCTTAGAGTCTGGCATTTTCTTCTCGAGCTATCTAGACCGTAGCTAATCAGGTAGCTATCTAGGCAGGTCTTAGCTATGGCATAATAGTGTTTACCCATATTCCTTCTTCCATACGCTGTAGAACAAAATAGTGATGGAAACATCGTAAACAACCTCAGCATAGATACTATCAAAATATGACAGTAACTTCATAGTAATCACTCACATAAAGACGCATGGTTTTATAGCTTCAAACACTTTGTATCTATTTATCTAATTAACTGATTGCATGGGTAGTTAGTTACTTGAACTTTATACCTACTATCATAGTATAGGGTAACCATATCGCGAGCTGAGAGAGATTCAAACAAAAAATCGAACAGAGCAGGCCTAGACTTATAATCCCATATAAATTTTTACGTGTCATATGTGTCACTGGGCCGTTGCAGAATTGAAAGGACATGGAGGATAATTGATAGGTTTGGGGTGTTCAATCTTAGGGATGTCTAACAGAGTAGCAATTGATCCTCCTTGAAGTTGAAACATCTGTGCACATCTCCAGTCTTATACCTCCCATGATGACAAGAAGACTTCATGGCGCCACCAAGCTCTGGCGAATTTGTATGGATGAATAGATTCGCGTCGTATTGAACGAGACTCTCAGTAACTCTTAAGTTATAGAGCATGAAAGATGATGCATATTACACAGGCTCGATGGAGCTATGAGATGACTTTCGCTCTGTCACTTTTTGAGGGTATAGACTATAGACTACCTAGGTAGGTTTGTTACTTTTCCACAAACTCATCGGCTGTCTACTTCTTTGGAGGACTCCAATCAGCCACTTGCTTCCTCAGTTCCCGCTTGAGAATTTTGCCGCTCGCACTCTTCGGGATTTGATCAACAAATATGATGCGATCCTGGAGACGACAAACCTCAGGGAGCGTCAGGTCGTTATGCTCCTGAATTATCTTTCGAAGATCAGCCTCGCTCGTGTCGCGAGCGTATGAAGGCTCTCGAACGATGAAAGCCAAAGCTCTTTCACCAGCTACCTCGTCAGCGATGCCGATGACGGCAGTTTCGGCGACAGCAGCATGCCTGGTCAGATGGTCCTCGATCTGGCCTGGAGCGACTTGATTGCCCTACACAATAAGCGTCAATAATTGACATGGGTTCGTAATTAGTCTCTGACTCACTTTGACTTTGATCATATCACGGATGCGATCCACGATAAACAAATGCTGCTCGCCTTGAGGGGAAATACGGAAAAGGCCGACATCTCCAGTTGGCCACCAGAATTCCTCATCACCGTTGGGAGGGAGGAGTGACTCATCGGCATGGTCGACGTAACCAAGGAGGCCACTGGGAGACTCAATCTCGATCTCACCCATCTCCTCAAGGCCTTCGACGATACGGCCATCATCATCCCTCAGTCGGATGCGGACGCCAGGGAGCAAAACTCCGCTTGAACCCGGGAAGATATCTTTCGGAGATGAGAGAGACCCGATACCACAGCCCTCAGTTTGACCTAGATAGAGAGTTAGACCCTGTTCATTCAGATGATGATACTCAAAGGTGACGTACCCCATCCCGGAATAATTTGCCAGTTCGGCCGCGCAGCTTGCATTTTTAAGAAGGCCTCCTTTGGAAGAGGACCACCACCATTGACAATATATTTAACCGAGCTCATGTCAAACCTATCCAGAATGGAAGCATTGCGCGATAAAGCGTTGATTATAGGTGGAACCTGTATCGCAATTAGCTTGTGTTTGGATATCGCTAAGAGCCTGGCTGGATTTCAAACGATGTTTCAGTCGGAGACACTTACCAGGTAAAGTGTGTTGATGCGATTTTTGCCAATGGAAATGAGGATTTCCATCATGTTGAAACCACGATGAACCACAGTGCTGTCACCACGCCATGTGAAGGTATGAGTGATCAGGAGGCCATAGATATGGTTGAAGGGCAAGAAGGCCAGAGTAACCTCAGAGGCAGGCCCTTTCGTAGCCTCTATGAACAATCCAGCCTGAAGAATACTGGCGATGATGTTCTCATGTGTGATCGCAACAACGCGCTAGAAAAGGAAAAGAGAAATGATAAGTAAAATGTACCGTGATGCAACAAGATTGAGTGATGTTACCTGAAAACCAGATGTGCCACTGGTGGTACAGTAATACGCCACACGTCGACTCGCTTCGCCTTCAGATAAAGAAGTCTTTTCAAATGGAGGTAAATCCTTGCCAGCTGCCATCAAGTCATCAAGAGTTGACACCTTGGGTGAATCTTGCGAAGTCTCGGGCACTGCTGCCTTCTGAGACTTAGGGGCCTCAGAGAAGCTGTAGAATGGCACATTTGAAGACAAAGAGCTCTTTCCAAAGGCTTCTTGGCCCAGAGTCAGAAGATCTTGCGATACAAACATGGCGAATGGTGGCACACGATCCATATGAGCGGCCATCTCATCAGCTGAGCTTGTGGGCTGTAGCATAAGACATCCACCACCAATGCGGTGGATAGCCCATGAGAGAATCAACGTGTCAACCTAGAGATGATTTAGAATATGTTCAAATATCAGACTTGGAAGAAAAGACCAACACAATTCGAAGCCAAGATGGCAACTGTTTTGTGCCACTTTTGTCTGGGGGCAATGTTCCATGCTGAGCTTAATGCTGCCGCCATATGGCCAAGGCGAGCTTCAATCTCGTCCAGATTCCATTTTCGATCAATAGCTGCCTCAATGAAGAGGGATTCAGATGCACCTTCTCTCTCACGTCGTTTTGCCAAACAAAAGTCGCCAATTGTTTGTTGAAGTGGCAGAGGAGATGGTAACGCTGGAGCGTAAGCTGGTGCAGTGAAGATCATGATGAATGAAGATGGATGCGCCAATTGACCAACAATGAATGAGGCACGTAGGCGCCTTGAAGATATTTTATTTGGTCTCGTGCTTTCTGTACATGTACATCTAACTATGATCTACCTCTACCTCTCGAAATACGTCCTCCGCTATCCGACATCTGGCGCCTTGCCTGAATCCATCCATGTATATGAGTCGGAGTGGGCATCACCTGCAGCCTCCTAAGTACATAAATCCCTGTCACCAATAATGTTTATTACGACGCCACGGTTACGAGATTCAATTCTGTCGCAAAAAGTCCATTAGTGCATACTGTAATTTTCTATAGTCCCTAGGCACTACGAGTAATAAGATGGATGACACAGACTGCAACTTGATTTTGGCTAAACTCTCTCAACAAAACGGTCAGATAATCCTAGTAATAATCCTAAAGTGAGGCTCAACATGCAGGAAAATCCTGTCCGAGTCTTACCACCCCACTTGTTACCTTATGTTGTTGTAAATGACGCCGGATATTACTACGGAATTCTCTCAATTCGTATTGTCAATAACACATTGGTTTCACATCCTTCTCTTCAGGATTCTACCCCTATCTCGTGAATCTTTCAGATCTGATCCACCGCCGCAATACTCAACATCACCGGCGTGTTGGCTATTGATCCAAAACACCAGCTTCTTGTGTCTAACTAATTAGTTTTATTTTTACTGACCCATTAATTACTCATTTGGTGTCAAATCCGATATCCTGTATCTGACGGTTCAGGAAAACACCAAATGGCTGACGATCCGGCTCGCCAGAGTGAGAGTAGCGAACGAACAGTGGTACCACCAGAACCTCAACCAACCAAGAAAAAATCGAATCTTACCAACTATCTAAGAGTTTTTGGTTATGCGACAAAATGGGACTTTTGCGTGTATGTTGTTGGCGCACTGGCGTCCATCGGAGTCGGCGTGACGATGCCACTGATGAACGTCGTGCTGGGACAACTCGTTGGAGATTTCAGCAAACAGGTCCAAGATCCAACTAACATGGATCTTCACAGCTTCAAGGCAATGCTGCAAAAACAGTCTTTATACATTGTCGGACTCTTCTTGGGCCGCTGGCTTTTGAACTCGATCAACAAATTCTGCTTCAGGATGATTGGAATTCGTCTATCTTCAGCCATTCGCCACCACTATCTACGGACTCTGTTTGCACAGTCTATTCATGTCATTGATTCAATGCCACCAGGCGCTCCAGCAACTGCCATTACTGCGACATCTAATACTCTACAAATCGGAGTGTCGGAACGCCTTGGAACTTTCGTGACATACGTGTCTACTATCATTGCCGCCATAGCTGTCGCATTTACTTGGAGCTGGAGTCTAACGATAGTTTCAGCCTCTTTGCTTGTGTATATTGCTATTATTATCTCTGTGGTTGTGCCTATATATCTAAAGGCAAATGCTGCTACACTCGAAGCAGATGCGCAAGCAACAGCCATTGCAAGTGAAGCTCTGGCAGGGGTCCGGCTA
Source organism: Fusarium anguioides (assembly GCA_012977745.1). Lineage (NCBI taxonomy): Eukaryota > Fungi > Ascomycota > Sordariomycetes > Hypocreales > Nectriaceae > Fusarium > Fusarium anguioides. The sequence continues at coordinate 29,595 of JAALXK010000305.1, read as the reverse complement.
GTCAATGCCTGTGGTGCTCATGAGCGCGTCCTCTCCAGGTATAGTAAATGGGCCACCAAGGCTATGAAGCGATCGCAAAGGGTTGCTCCAATCATCGGCGCTCAGACGGGCTTAGTAGTATGTTTCAACCTTCTTCTCTGTCTTCGTAAATCAAGTGCATTGAGCTGATGGCGTATACAGTTCTTTGGCATATTCGGCGTGTTCGGTCTTGCTTTCTGGTACGGCACGCAGCAATTCATTCATGGCGTCATCCATAACGTGGGAGTGGTTATTATTGTGTTGACGTCGGTTATGCTAATACTGTTTGCTTTCTCATATCTTGAACAGCCTATTATGGCCATAAGTCAAGCTATGGTTGCTTCCACTGAGCTTTTCACAGTGATCGACGCGCCTTTACCTCCGATGGGCTCTCTCACCCCTGACATCAATTCGAAAGACTTAATATTCAAGGATGTGACCTTTGAGTATCCAAGCCGACCGGGGGCTCGAGTGCTGGACAATCTTTCATTCCGCATTCAAGCAGGCCGCAACACTGCACTTGTAGGTCCGTCAGGCTCAGGGAAGTCCACGATTGTTGTCCTTCTAGAGAGATGGTACTCCTTGAAGCATTCCCATAACACACTACCCTCGGCGGCAACCTCGACTGGCGGTTTATCTGGATGTATTAGCATTGGCGATCACGACTTGGATGACCTCGAAGCGAAGTGGTGGAGGGCACAGATCGGTTTAGTTCAACAAGAACCTTTTCTGTTCAACAACTCGATCTTTGAGAATGTAGCGAACGGTCTTCTGGGTACGGAATGGGAAAACGAGTCCGAGGATAAGAAAAGGGAAATGGTCCAAGACGCATGCCAAGAAGCATATGCTCATGAGTTCATTTCCCGTCTACCAGATGTAAGTTTGCCACCAGTTATTGTCCAGTGGCACGCACAAGCTACGTTCAAGATACGAATAGCTCTTCTAACCACGAAATTCTAGGGATACGACACACGCGTGGGAGATGGCGGGGCAAAGCTATCTGGCGGCCAGAAGCAGCGTCTTGCCATTGCTCGCAGTATCGTTAAAAGACCTCAAATTATGATTCTTGATGAAGCCACCTCTGCCATTGACGCAAAAAGCGAGAAAATTGTTCAAGCAGCCCTTGATCGAGCTACTAAAACCCGCACAACAATTACTATTGCCCACCGTCTTTCTACCATCCAGAAAGCGGACCATATTGTTGTTCTCAGCAAGGGTCGTGCCGTTGAAGAGGGTACACACAAGAGTCTTATGGAGCAAGAAAACGGGGTATATTACAGTTTGGTCCAGGCCCAATCACTTCGACTTTCATTCACGGATGACACAGTCGATTCTGACGTCCCAGCCACGACATATGCTGTAGAGAAGAGTAATGCCGTCGACGTTGAAAAGATGGTGGTGGAAGTTGTCAATGATAGCAATGCTGGTCCCGAGGCTGAACCTGAGGTGCAACGGACACTAAAACAGTCTTTCGTAAAGCTGTTCTATGATCTACGCGCACAATGGCCTTCTTTTCTCCTCATAGCGATTGCATCCATGGGTGTTGGCGCAGGCACCCCGCTCCAAGCCTGGCTGTTCGCTAAGGCAGTTATTGTCTTCATATCACCTAGTGATGAGTTGAAGGAAGAGGGCGATTTCTGGGGAGCCATGTGGCTCGCGTTAGCAGGAGGTGTCGGTATCGCATACTTCTTCCAAACCTGGACCAGCTTACGTCTTCAATATTATGTTGGCGCGACAACAAAGAAAAATTATCTCCGCGACATGTTACATCAAAAACTAAGCTTCTTCGACGATGACAGTCGCTCTGCGGGCACTTTGATTGGGCGTATCGCGGGTGATCCCAAACAAGTGGAAGAGGTCTTCGGGATGAACTTGGCTTCCGCCACCAGTAGTGTCTTCACTATCGTCGGCTGTCTCATCATCTCGCTCACGTTTGGCTGGAAGCTCGGTCTCGTAGGACTGTGTGTCACAGTTCCTATAATGATGGTGTCAGGGTTTTGGAAGTTTCGGCATGAGCTTCAATTCGATCGAATGAATGCGGCTGTGTTCGCAGAGAGCTCGCAATTTGCTTCTGAGGCCATCGGCGCTATGCGAACAGTATCATCACTGACTATGGAATCCGCTATTAATGACCGATACAAGCAACTCTTGGACGGTCATGTTGAAGCCGCACGACGAAAGGCTCAATGGACCGCCGTTCTCTTTGGCTTTGCTGAAAGCGCTACTCTTGGATGCCAAGCACTTATCCTCTGGTATGGGGGTAGATTAATATCCAGTGGCGAATATAGCCTTGAAGCTTTCATGGTCTCTTATATGGCCATCATTAACGGCGTAGAGTACGCTGGCCAAATCCTGGGTGTAGCCCCAAGCGCCGCACAAGCCGCTGCTGCAGCAAACCGTATTCTTGATGTTCAAGACTCTAATAAGTCCTCACAAGAGGCAGTAAAGAGTGGCCCTGCCGTGGAGGATACAGAAGGTGGAGTGGAAATTGAACTTCGCAATGCCTCCTTCAAGTATCCCACACGAAACGTCTCCGTATACAAGGACCTAAGCCTTACCATCAAGAAGGGCCAGTATGCAGCTCTGGTAGGCCCATCCGGATGTGGGAAGACAACGATTATCTCTTTACTGGAACGGTTCTACGACTTGAAGCCAAACCATGGCGAGATTCTTTGGAATGGGAAGAACATTAACGATTTCGGCGTATATCAGTACCGACAGCATTTGTCACTTGTTTCTCAAGAACCGAATCTCTTTCGAGGAACTATAAGAGACAATATTTTGTTCGGAGTGGCTGACCCGAGCTCTGTCTCTGATGAGAGAATTCATGAGGTTTGTCGTGACGTCTTCATTCACGACGTCATCGTCTCACTACCAGACGGGTATAACACCGAAGTCAGTCAGGTGTCCCTATCTGGTGGCCAGAAGCAGCGTATTGCTATCGCTCGCGCCTTGATCCGTGACCCCAAGCTCCTCCTGCTGGATGAAGCCACCTCAGCATTGGACTCGGAGTCAGAGAAGATCGTGCAGGCGGCGTTTGAGAAAGCGCGAAAAGGAAGGACTATGGTTGCTGTGGCACATCGGCTTGCGACAATACAAGATGCTGATATCATCTTCGTATTTGATCAAGGTATGGTGATTGAGCAGGGGACTCACAGCGAACTTCTTCAAAAGCGTGGTATATACTGGGATATGGTAAGTGAGCACATTGTTGCCGCTCGTACTTGTTGGCTAACACATAAACCTTTTAGTGCCAAACTCAAGCTCTGGATCAATAAGTCAAGTCGTCAGGTTTTGGGATAGAGCGGACAGGAGTCCTGAATGCTTAAATAGTAGTGTATCAAGTCTATAACTAATCAGTTGCCCTGATTGCTATTTCTTGTTTATGTATTTGCGTGGTGACATGACACTGAGTTGGCCCGGGCTTCCTGACCTGAAGTTCGAGCTTATGTTAGGTAGTGTATAGTAGCTCTCATAGTGTTTTTTGCTACGCTCCTTTCGTTATAGTAGACGTTGTCTATCCGCATTCGTTATTGAGGCTGCCACGTGGCTGCCAAGATCATAAATAATGTACAGTACAGTCATATTTTAGCGTGGTTTAAGATTGTTCCTGTATTGCTAAGCCTGATTATGGCAAGCCAACGGCTTTGTCGTGTGAAGTCTAGGGTAAACTAGCCATGTGCTGATGCTCAAACAGTACACGTCTTAGCAATAAACTGTACCTGACTTTTTGTCTAAATACATACATGATGCTTGCGTGAATTGTTATGCGGGTCTTGGTGGTAATTGAGTGATTGGCATACAGAACCACGGCAAAGACAAGACAGTGAAGAGACCTATCAAAGGTCCACGTGGATTTACACGACAAGCACGTTTCAGGGCTCAATCCTTTCCTATGATATATAATGAATGTTCAAAAATCACATTTATCCCAAGTACCGTACCCTCAAATCCGTACTCCATGCTCCAAAGAAAGGTGTAACGTTGGTTCAAACTGCACTTAATCCTCGTCGTCCTCAGGAACCAGCATCTCCATGGCTGCTGTGACAGTCATAATCTTCTTTGTGACCGAATCAACCTGAGAGAACTTTAGTAGCTGCTTTCATCAGGAGGACTAAATAATACTTACGTTTCTTGGGTCAAAGATGCTGAAGTGATGACCTTGGATAGGGTAACTCTCATTGACGACTGAAGACCCAGCTCGCTCGTTCCAGCCCAAGGTCGGACTATCTCTGAACTGGTCAACCAAGGACAATGCGACGTGGTCAGTAGTCACGTCGTCACCAGCACACAGCATTACAGTATGTGGCTGCGGCTCTCGTCTCCATACAGGAATCTTCCACTTATGTAACATTGTTACCGTCTGTAACATGGCTTTCTCAAGATCGCTTCGAGTCGAGATTGAGCCATCTTCCGAGGGAGGAGATTCAAGAGCGAGCGAGAGTGCATGGCGATAATCAGGGAATGGGCTATCAATCATGAGAACACCAGCGACGTTGATCTTGGGATCTCGAGAGAAAATCCATGCGACTTGGAGTGCGGTCATGCCTCCAAGAGACCAGCCTAGATGTTTAGTCAGTCGTGTCCTGGTTAAAGGCGTCTATCTAGGTGTATATACCGCCAAGCAGAATAGTGCCTTCTGCGACAGTGGACTTAATGAGAGCGTAGTAACGGCGACTTATCTCCTGGAGACTTTCATCACCATTGGTTTTGATTCGCGAGTCTGCGATGGCGTATACATCACGTCCCAGAAGACCAAGAGCGAGATAGTTTGAGATGGTACCACTAGCATCGTGGAACAAAAAGAGCGGGCTGGCGTCAGACCCAGCAGGTCGCTTCTGAATCTGCCGAATCATGGTGGATTGTAATGAATGAATGAGGGAATGAAAGGGATAAACGATGAAGATCTCGTTAGATAGCGGACGATCTTGTGGGTAAGTTGATGAGAAGAATTCTTTGCCCGTACGCGAAACTGAGACGGGGCTCCATCGACTAATTGAAAACCCATGTCGTGAACATGTTCACGATGACTGGGCATATGTATGTGGACTGAGTCAATGGTGAGATCTGATGCCATGTCGTCAATAATTATTGACGATATCTTCAAATTCAGAGTTATTCATGTAACAAGTGGGGAGTGCTAGGATCTTGTCATTCAGGGCACCCCTACAAAGATGCCATATTAGGAATTTGCCATCCTCCGCTACTCCATGTTAGGAATCTCAGTCAGACGGAATCTGCTATTGACGAATCACTGAGCTCTAACAAGGATACAGAAACTTGGCGATAGGGCTGGAGCAGTTGGTGGGTGGGGTGATTGTTACTGTAACGATACGGTGGGGTCAATACTTGCATTGACCTGACATTGATACTACTATAGCAGCTACATGCATGACATGGGTGTGGTTTTGGTAACTGAACCGAGGCCGGCGACCCAAATATACTCCCTCAGTAACATGGCTTCACTGTTGTAGCATTGTGGAGAAATGCCACATCGAGCATGTGTACGTAGGTAGTTTCGCCAAGCTTATGAGTGTCTGTCTCTCTTGACGAGTAAAGGCTTTCAAATGTTGCTACATTACTTAACGTCGAACTCATTTTGATGAAGAAACTTTGTGACAATCATCTAATATAGTAAACTTTATCGGGCTTTCCACGTGGGCTTCCCAGCTACTGATAGTTACCGAGACTGTAATTGAGCATCAGATCACATCTCGCGAGAACCTCTCCGCCACCAGTAAGCTTACGTTATCTGACAATAGCATGTTCAAGGTACGTCGCATATGAGAAATCTTGAATTAGATTAGACGGGGGGTCCGTGGCCATGGCCGTGGGAAAATACATCCATCATCACTGCTCGTTCGAATACAGATGGGCACTCGTAATGGGAGCTCAATATCCGTAATAGGAACGGTGAATATCATTATCTATCATTGGACGTTAGACCGGGCTCAGCCTATTCTAGCCACGGCCAACCATGCTGGTATGATCGAACTACTTTTCCAAAAGAGGTGCATGCTTGAACGCCTCAGCCTCGCAGTTCGTTGTATACTATAATACATCATCCCGCACTTTTCTGTATACTTCATGTTGTCTCTGTGAACTGCAACCACAATTAACTAATCGCGAACAATATGGCTCCCAACATGACAACTCCAGAGCCAATTGCCATTATTGGCATGAGCTGCCGCTTCCCCGGTGGTGCCTCGGAGCCATCCCGTCTGTGGGACGTCCTCTCTGATGGGACATCAGCGTGGAGCGAAGTTCCCGAAGACAGATTTAATATGAAAGCCTTTTACCAGCGAGGAGACCCTCATGCAAGCACCACTAATACTGCTGGAGGTCACTTCTTGGATGAAGACCTGTCCAAATTCGACAGCAGCTTCTTTGGAGTCAAACCCTTGGAGGCTCGGGCCTGGGATCCTCAACAACGTCTCACCCTGGAGCTTGCCTACGAAGCATTTGAGAATGCTGGCTTGAACCTACCACAACTTTGGGGATCTAACACTGGCGTCTATGTTGGCCAGTGGAGTTCCGACTACAGCGAGATTCTGGCGCGAGATCCAGAATACCAGGAACTCTATCATACTCTTGGTGCTGGTCCTGCAATCACATCCAACCGAGTCTCATTCTTCTTCAATCTCAGAGGCCCGAGTTTCACAGTCGATACAGGCTGCTCTTCAAGTCTTGTTGCGTTACACAATGCCGTCCAGAGTCTGCGCAATGGAGAGAGTACCATGAGTCTTGTCGGTGGTGTCAACGTCTTACTAGACCCCCAACGTTTTACCTACCAGAGCAAACTCAAGATGTTCTCACCCGATGGTCGTTCATTCCCATTTGACCACCGCGCCAATGGTTATGGAAGAGGAGAAGGTTGTGGATGTATTGTCTTGAAGCCACTTTCACTGGCCGTCAAGGATGGTGACCGAATCCGAGCAGTCATTCGCAACTCGGCACTGAACCAAGACGGAAGAACACCTCAGGGTATCAGTGTCCCAAGTATGGACGCACAGGAGGAACTGATCCGACGGGCATATGCTGAGGTTGGGCTGGTTCCCAACGAGACAGACTATGTCGAGGCCCATGGAACAGGCACTGCAGTTGGTGATCCAATTGAGGCTCAAGCTATTGCTGCTGTTCTTGCTCAAACCAGAGAGTCAGGACAAGGGCCATTGTCTGTAGCTTCCGTCAAAGGAAACATTGGCCACACAGAGAGTGCGGCTGGTATTGCAGGGTTGATCAAGTCCGTCTTGATGCTCGAGAACCAGGCTGTTCCCCCTCAGGTTAACTATGAGAAGCCAAACCCCAAGATTCCACTGGATAAGTGGAACTTACAGGTATAGTTGTCAGCAACGATTCAGCAGAGAACGGATCGACTAATCATTTGTTACAGATTCCGACTCAATTTGAGAAGAAACCACTTCGCCGTATCTCTGTGAACAGGTAATACAAACAGTCCAATTTGGCCAAAACCGTTCATTTCTAACTTCTTTGGTAGCTTTGGATACGGTGGCACTAATGCCCATGTAATTGTTGATCGTGTAGATGAGCATAGTCTGAGAAACGGTACTCACACCAATGGCACAAACGGTACAAACAGTACAAACAGTACAAACGGTACAAACGGTACCAATGGTACCCATGACCACAATGGCACCAACGGCTCAAATGGCATCAATGGCACTAATGGCTTCCACGATACTGAGAGTGCATCTGATATTGCCTCGGATAGGCCTCGTGTCTTCGTGTTGAGTGGTGCTGAAGAGCAGAGTGTCCATCAAAATGCGGAGCGCCTTGCACAATACCTAACAAAACTTCCGGCATCTCTATTCGAAGATTCAAACGAGTTCCTGGATCAACTGGCTGTGACCGTCAACAAACGTACTGTTCATGAATACAATGCTTCTGTCATTGCTTATGACGGAGAGGACTTGCTTGCACAGCTTGATGTCTTGCAGCAGACACCTGTCGCAATCAGAGCACCTGTCAAAGGAGGAGCTGCTCGGGTTGGATATGTCTTTGGAGGTCAAGGAGCCCAGTACCATAACATGGGTCGGGAGATGATCAAGGATTGGAAACCTTTCCGTCAATCTCTGGACAGGGCCAACGCCCATCTCAAGACCATGGGATGTCAGTGGGATCTTGTCACGGAGCTGAGCCATGAGAAGGCTCAAGACTCTCATGTAGATGAGCCAGAATATGGACAAACCCTCTCAACCACAATTCAGCTGGCTCTAGTCGACACCCTGGTCACTTTGAAGATGCGTCCAACATCTGTCGTTGGTCACTCGAGTGGAGAAATTGCTGCAGCGTACGCTGCTGGTGCTCTCTCATTTGAAGACGCACTAACAGTAGCATATCATCGTGGCCGTCTCACATCTCAGTTGATCCGTACTGGCATTTCCGGTGGTATGCTTGCCGTGGGCTCATCGCCTGAGACTGCTCAAGAATATATTGAGCAGGTCAAGGCCACTACCAAAGCCAATGTCAAGATCGCTTGCTACAACAGTCCTGCGAGTGTCACACTTTCTGGCGACAGCGAAGCTATCAGTGCTGTCGCCGAACTTCTCCAGGATGATGACGTTTTCAACCGCAAGTTGAAGACACAGGGAGCTGCGTATCACTCACAGATGATGCAGGCGATGGAGGACGAATATCGATCAGCCATCGCGCACATTCAACCACGCCCCATGGATACATCAGTTACCATGATGTCTTCACTACTTGGAAAAAAGCTGCCCGCCGGTTTCTTGTTGGATGGAGATTATTGGGCTCGAAACCTTGTATCCCCAGTTCTCTTCGCTGGAGCTCTGAGGGGTCTGATGGTAGGCGATGAAGAGTCATCGCAAAATACTCGCCAGGTCGATCTCCTTCTCGAGATAGGCCCTCATGCGACAATGCAAGGTGCAGTCAAGGAGACGTTGAAGGGACTGGGTTCTTCGGTTCGCCTTCACTACTTGTCTTGTCTTAAGAGGAAGGCCAGCGCAGCCGAAAATATGCTACGCACTCTGGCTGACCTATTCGCCTTGGGTGCCTCAGTTGATCTTCATCATGCAAACATCGGATTCCGCACAAACTTGCCACCTATTCTGAAGGACTTGCCGCCATATGCCTTCAACCATGACCAACGTCTCTGGCATGATGGTCGTATATCCCATGAGTTCACTCATCGCCAGTTCCTACCTCATGAGCTTCTCGGTAACCTTTCCGCTGATGTCAATCATACCGAACCCAAGTGGCGTCGCTTCTTGAGACTGAAGGAGCTCCCTTGGCTGCAACATCACATTGTTCAAGGTCAAGTTATTTTCCCAGCAGCTGGCTATCTGGCAATGGCTATGGAGGCGATGCGTCGTTTCACGGCATTCGAGACTGAGAACCATTCCAAGGCTACTGTCGGTTATTCATTCCGCAACACTGCCTTTTCGAAGGCGTTGGTGCTCAGGGAGGACGATGCTGACACCGAGATCTGCCTGTCACTCCGACCTGAGGCAAGAAGCGCAAGGAACTCATGGCAAGACTGGAAAGAGTTCCGAGTCTTTTCTATCTCGCCTGGTAAAGGTTGGAGTGAGCATTGCCGAGGCCGCGTTCGTGCTGTCATCGATGAAGACATGCTTGCAGAGGCTCTCAAGGACACAACTGGAGTCAAGGACCGCATTGCCTCCTCGGTTCCTCACCACATCACTCCCAATCGATTGTATGCCACTGCTCGTCAGGTTGGAATGGAATGGTACGCTCCATTCGACAATGTTGTGAATCTTCAAGCAAGAACCGATTTGAGTGTGGCCACCAACAGAATGCCAAACCTGTTGAGCTCAGCCCATCCATTTGGGCAGTCGACATATGTTATGCATCCAGGCATGCTTGACTCAACTCTTTTCCATGGCTTAGTCGCCAGTGTTCTGGTCGAGCAGGAGGTCAAGGCACCTGTGGTGCCTACTTTCTTTGAACAACTTACTGTCTCGACTGGTGTTCAAGTTCCCGAAGGAGCAGAATTGCAGACCTATTCTGTTTCTCGTGAGGAAGGCTCTTGCTGGAGCGCCCAGATTGAGTCAAACGGAGAGTCTGTCATAAGCTTCCATGGACTGAGAACCGCTCAACTTCCTAGTGATGTAGTAGCCACCCGGTCTCATCAATTGGCACACAGCCCAGAGTGGGTAGGTCATTATCCCAGCTTGACACGAGAACAAATCATCACCAATTGTATCAACTCAGTCCCTTCTGGATCTGCTAAACAGCGCAATATCGTCCTCTACGCAGATGTTCGAACTCACGTGGAACGGGCTCTCAACACTATCCAGCCGGACCAAGTTGCCTCTGGTCATCAGCAGCCCTGGTACAACTGGATGAAGTCATTCTTGGCCATGGAGCCCGATTCTGCTGAGGTAGTATCCGAGGCCAGAGAGGCAACAAAGTCGGAGAAGTTTGTTGGTTTCGACGCAGTCAAGATCATCGGAGAGAATCTCGAGCAACTTCTGACAGGCGAGGTGAACTCTCTTTCCCTCCTGTCCACCGATGATATGCTCGGAAGATTGTACTCTGAGGAACGCAATCAACGGTGTTACACCCAGATCAGTGCTTATTGCAAGGACATCGGCTTGTATAACCCAGCCTTGAAAATGCTCGAGGTTGGCGGTGGTACAGCTTCCGCTACCCTGCCCTTGCTGCAAGCATTGTCCCACCAAGGCCATCCGTTGGTTGCGCAGTACGACTTTACGGATCTTTCGACAGCTTTCTTTGCTGCGGCCCGTGAACGCTTAGGTCAATATGGTCAGAATGTCAATTACGAGGCCTTCGATCTCGCTCAGGATCCTGAAACTCAAGGTCTCGAACCCGGCACCTACGACATCATCGTTGCATGCAATGTCGTTCATGCCACTCCCAGCATCGCAGAATCTTTGAAGCATATTCGTCAACTCCTCCGTCCAGGTGGAACGCTGGTGCTTATGGAGATTACCAATGGTGATCCCTTCTATCAACTCATCTTCGGTTCCCTTTCAGGATGGTGGTCTGGTGTTGACGAAGGACGAGAATCTACAGCCATTCTCTCAGAGAGTGACTGGAACAAGGTTCTGGAGGAACAAGGCTATCAATCAGATCCCATCATGGTAGGCGACTACGCCAGATCTGAAGGAGGCACTATTAGTGTCATCTTTGCCAAGGCACCGGTCGAATCTCGACGTGATCATCTCAGTGAGACTTCACTTCATTTCGCGACCGGTATATTTGCCAATTCGCCAGCAGGCTATCTTACAAATGTCGCTGAACACCTTGGACAGAGATCCGAGCTTAACCTCCGACAAATCACGACCGGCAACTTGGAGAGCATCCAAGATATCAAGAACACGGTTGTCGTGATAGATCCAGAGACAATTGAAGCTCTCGCTGGACGTATGAGCGCATCTCTATGGGAGCAGTTCCAAAAGTGCGCCTTGTCCTGCAAGGGTCTGCTCTTGGTTTCGCGAGGCGCAACTGGCAGTTCAATTGTTCCTGAAGGAGCTTTGGCTGTTGGATTTGCCCGATCTATGAGGCTGGAACAGCATGGTATTCGATACATCACGCTTGATCTTGACCCAAGTATCAGGCACGATTCGAACGAGCTGAGCCGAGTACTAGCTCAACTTCTGACCTCGGAGACATTTGACTTTGATCGCACCATCTCTGATGCTGACTACGAGTTTGCTGAGCGCAACGGACAATTACAAGTTAACCGACTGTTCCCCAATGGCAAGCTCGAGGAGAGTGTAGCACACTCTACTGGAAGAAGCAAGCCTGAACAGACCGAGTTCCTGAATGCTTCACGCCCACTCAAGGTCGAGCTCGGCGTGGATGGACTGCTCGAGACCTTCCGATGGGTCGACGACCATCAGCATGTGCGCAGCTTGGCACCAGATGAAGTTCGCATTGAGTGTCGCGCTGCCAGTATCAACTTCCGTGATGTTCTCATTGCTACTGGTGGTCTCGGTGGTGGTGGAAGCATGATGAACGACTGTGCCGGTACAGTGGTCGAGGTCGGCAGCAACATGATATCCCGCTATGCAGTTGGTGATCGAGTCTGCAGCTACTACGCTCAGTCTTACAACAACTACCCCATCGTTGATGGACAGCATTGTGCAAAGATCCCGGAAAATGTCTCCTTTGCGCTGGGCGCATCTTTGCCTATTGTGTGGGCAACGACATATCACTCACTTGTCAACGTGGCCAAGCTCAAGGCTGGAGAGTCCATTCTGATCCATGCTGCTGCTGGAGCAGTCGGTCAAGCTGCCGTCATCCTGGCCCAGCATCTGGGAGCCGTGGTGTATGCTACTTGCGGTTCGCAGGAGAAGCGTGAACGTCTTGAAAGCATGGGCGTCAACCCCAATCATATCTTTACAAGTCGATCTCCCGCCTTTGGCCCTGCTCTTCGTGCCGCGACCAACAACAATGGTGTTAATGTAATTTTGAACTCTTTAGCTGGCGAGCTATTCCGAGAGTCTCTGGAATGCCTCTCATCCTTTGGTCGCTTTATCGAGATTGGCAAGAAGGATTTCCTCGACGACGCACTGATGCCAACGAAGTTCTTGCTTCAAAACATCACTTTTGCATGTGTTGATCTGGTCCAGATGATCAATGAGGACAAGCCACTTGTTCACAGTTTGCTTAATGATGTAGTTGAGTTGGTGGCAAGCGGAAAATTGAAGGATGAAGTCAATCTGCAGCTATACAAGCTTGGAGAGATTGAGTCCGCCTTCCGTCTCATCTCTGCCGGAAAGCATATGGGCAAGGTCATCTTGACGGTCGATCCAAGCGAGACGGTTTCGGTACGTACAATACTCAACTTTGAAGTCTAGGAGATACTAATGTGAGGAAATGAACAGGCTCTTCCAGCAACTCCCAACATTCCCAAGCTCCTGCCGGATGCTACCTATCTATTGGTTGGTGGATTTGGTGGCCTTGGAGTTCGTCTTATCAGATGGCTTGCTTCAAGAGGGGCAAAGACTATTGTGACGATGTCTCGATCGGGAGCCAAGTCCGCTGCTGCAAAGACGTGTATCGAGGAGATGCACAGCCTAGGCGTGAGAGTTATTGGTAAATCTTGCGATATTTCTTCCAAAGAGGCTCTACAAGCTGTGGTGAAAGACCTCGAGGATGTTGACGGACTGGCCCCGGTTCGAGGTGTAATCAATGCCGCCATGGCTCTCGAGGTGAGTAGTATAACTAAGGTATCATTCTCCACAACAACTGACTTGTATGATAATAGGATGCAATGTTTGATCAAATGACCCATCAGCAATGGGTGTCATCGCTAGCACCAAAGGTTGCGGGCACCCGAAATCTAGACGAGGTTCTGCCAAACGACATGGACTTTTTCGTTGTTTTGTCTTCCATTGCTGGTATCATCGGCCATCAAGCTCAATCGAACTACGCAGCAGCCTGTACTTTCCAGGATGCTTTCATGCACTATCGCCGAAGCCAAGGTCGGGCCTCATTTGCGGTCGACGTTGGAGTCGTTAGTGATGCTGGCTTTGTCAGCGAGGCTCCAGCTGTCTTCTCTAACATGAAACGCCAGGGCTTCTCTTTCATCTCAGTCGTTGAGCTCCTTGCGACGCTCGATTATGCTCTTACCAACGACGGGCCTGATTGCCAAGCCAGTATCGGTGTGATGGCTGAGGCCAGCCCCAACAACGCTGAATGGTTGGAGCAGAGACGTATCTCGCATTTGGTCAAAGACTCTGCTAATGGAGCGGCGGGTTTGAACGACGGAAGTGGTAGTGACGCTGACCACATCGGCCACATCAGGAGTGCCAAGACAGCAGAGGAGGCTCTTGAGGCTGTGGGACAAGCAGTTCTGGCTGAGTTGAGCAAGTTGACAGTCACTCCAGTGGATCGCATCCTCCCTCACAGGACGCTCGACTCTTATGGTGTCGACTCATTGGTCGCGGTTGAGTTGCGCAACTGGGTTGTGGCAATCATGGCAGCGGATGTCTCTCTTCTCTTGATTCGCGAATCCAGGAGCATCGAGGAACTCATCCGATTAGTTGCAGGGAAATCGAGACTAGTCCCAGCCAAGCTTCAGGATGCTGTCTCGAAGCTGGCCTAGAATTTAGTTAGGTAATAGAATTCGGACATTTTCGGATATTGAGTCGATGTCTCTGAATGTCTTACATCAGAATTGATAAATGTCTTATTTCCTGTCCCACTTTTGTCATCTTTGATTCACGCGAAACTTGTTTAAGAAGTGATGTCGAGTGCAGATGTTTTGGTTTTGTCTCTGCATTCGCGCTTTGACATGTCTTGATCAGGCTGGTTGAGTCTGACTTCTGACAGTGCATCAATATTGTGAGAGTAAGGTCACGCGGAAACTAAATTTCTGAGACAGATTGACGCCTCAGATAATTGACATCATGGACAGGCTGGTTGCTAATATATCATGTATGTATGTATTCTGTATAGATGGTGAACTAGCTATGTATAGTGGCTTGGCGAACACAGGGCGGGCTCTCGTTAGTGTCAAGCGGCTAATTATGGGCAGTGGGCAGTAACTAGCTGACTAACGTTAGATCTGATAACGTTACAGTGCCTAACTTCCGGAATTCCGCATCGGAAAATAATCTAGACTGCGAGGCGTAGCAATCCTCGGAAGGAATAATTAAACGGCCAGTCTAACCAGTTTAGCACGTACTCCGACTAAGCATCAAAAGAACCGAACCCACAAGGCGCTGTAATCCTCATTATAGCAACCTAATCCTACCTTCACACCGACACGCTAATGGTACATACCTAGAATCCGCTTATAGGAGGGAGTATCCTCTGTAATAACAGGTAAATAACTACATACCTATACACAAGCAGCTGTTACGGAGCACACCCGCATCAAAATGGTCCTCAGCGACCCACCTCTTATGCTTTAGTTGGACCGTTGCAACGGCCCTTTTATAAGTGCGCATACATACATACATGTATGTACATTTACATTTACACTTACAGCAAAGATAAAGTTTCTTACAGCGATAATTCAAGACCACAATGCCCAACTCCTCTTGTTCGCTTCCTTGTTGAGTTTTTCATTGAGCCTGGTTTTGTAATTGACACGATATCCATCTATTTCCATATCGGTTGAGGCGTACGCTGGATCGTCTCCAGGACACCTACCAAACCATGCCCCGTCCAGCAGACACCTACACACACGATCAGGTATGTATTGTCCAAGCCTGTGCACGGAATCCCCGAGGGATAGTCGTTAAAAGTTGAGTTGTCAAAAGTTTAGGCTCGTTGATAGTGCCAATCTCGGAGAAACTGTTCAGTGCTTTCATTGTAAGCGCTGGCAAGGAAGTGCAAAAGTCCTAAGCCGCAAAAAGGTCAGAATCTCATCATTTGGACCCCCACGAACGAGACTGACAAAAGTTTGTGTTCAGGCGCACCTCCTGAATTGTCCCGAATACGCGGCGTGGAGGGCGGCAGGAAATGGTCAAGATTTGGCTCCGCCGAACCCATACAACGCCACTGGTAGGAGAGCCTTCGCTGACTCTTACGGCTTTGACAATTCGAGTCTGAATTTTGAGCCAATTCAAGACCAAGTCCCTACTATGCAGAGGATACGGTCGACACTGGACATGAGCAAGTACTTTGACGAGTTCTTTGATGATAATCTTGATCATAAGGTATGACCAACCAAGAGAAACCTTTGAATCATTATCTGATATCCAAGTAGTGCGCAAGAGTTCGATGTCGAAGCTGTGGCTTCGTTCGTGCCAAAAATGCAACACGGCAAGCAGATCATTTGATACAATGCAAGGATTTCCTCTCAACAGCTGAGGGAGAAGAGCTCTTGGCAAGTGGAAGCCTAACTCACAATGTGCAGCAACAACAGGCTCCCGCGATTTGGAATGGTGCTAGACTACATCCTGATCTCATGGTTCGTCATCTCTCGAATCGTCCTCGAGGTGGAACGGCCCCAATCGGGCCTCATTCACGGCCTTCGCCATCTCAACGTGTAGAAGCGCCTTCTCTGGCCCAACACTTGCTGGGTCAATCTGAGGATTTATTGGCTAATGCTACTCAACATAGCTTTTTGGCGCATGCAGGTTCTGGATCGCTGAGTGAGAACGCTTTCAATCAATGGCTGGCCCAGATTGGATATATCTCGCGATCACTTGTCCCTTTCACTGGAGCACTAATAGGTAAGATCCGCATACCAGAAACTCCGAATCTGGAAGACGACTCAACGTTTCGGTGCCTGGACCTGCTTTGCTCTGCCGTAAGTAACATGAAGAAAGAGCTGGAATTTCTTGAAGCTACCAAGCGCGAGTATGGACTCGAAGTGACATTTGACGAACCAAGACCGCCTACCAAAAGCTTCATCGATCTGTTCAGTAGCGCATCTTGTGCGTCTGCCACATTACTCGAAGGCATGGTACTGCTGTGGGCTGTCGAGATTGTAAGCTAAGCTGCTTTGTGATGACTTTGGCCACCCGCAGGCTGACCGCTTTCAGCTCTTTTACAATTCATTCTCATACGCTGGCTCGTTTGTTGCCCAATCAGTGACAACGCCGGAACGAAGCTCTTTTTCGCTTCCAGCTTCCAGCTTACCATCAAGCGCATCGCCAAGCGCATATAGTGGCCAAGCGACACGTAAAGATCGGCACACATCCGCCCTACGGGAAGCATTCATCGAAAACTGGAAGTCAGAAAACTTTGGCAGGTTCGTGGATGTCTGCAAATCAATCGTCGATGAGCTTGCCATGGTTCAAATGACGAGCAATGGACGAGCGGAGACGTCAGCCTGCGAGCGCGTCTTCAATCAGGCTGTCTGGCTATGGGCACAAGTCTTCCCTCAAACTACAGACTTAGGGGAACAGGGAAAAGAAGATCATCAAGATAGCATTCGCGATGGTAGAGAAGATAACGCGACGATGAATAGAAATCGCTCGACTGACAACTCTGTCGAGAATGAAGATGAAGATACTGAGCAGACCTCTACTCATTTAGAGTGAGTCTTGCCAATTAAATTACCAATTGTTCCTTCATGCTAGTGCTAAATCTATACTGGATAGGCATGATGAATGGACTCGGGTTGATCATTGCAATGGACAGAGCAAAGCTGATGTGCAGTACTTGATCGATGTCATTTTGGCTACTCTGTACATAGGTACCTTGACGTCTCCCCACCTCCATCTAGCCCTATTGCAACAGGATGAACACACTCTAAGCGCAGTAACCACTATTGGCTGCTGCTGAGAGGAATGGGTGTGTAAGACAGGGCGACCAATCATCAGCTAATCTTCCAACCACACCCACCATCAGCGCTCGGTCCCATTGATATATCACATTCTAGGTACCGATGCGTTTAATAAGTCAAATATCAATTCCAGAGCCTAACGCTTCAAACACCCAATTCAGTACCGGCTGCAAGAAACTTGCCAACCAGTCTTGGCATATCCGTTTGTAAGTCTTGAGAAGCTATCGTGCTGTATTTTGTCGAAAGAGATGTAAGCAAAGTCAATGTATTCGGAAGCTGTATCTGTAGTCAGTATGATTGACGTCCTACACGGTGGGTTTGATGCTTCTTCAAAACTGACCTCGGCCTCTGCATCTGAGTCATCTTCCGTCATGAGCTGACGGGCTTGACCTCTCTGCTCAATGCTGCATGGCGAGCCGTGGGGGGTGCTTCGCCTTGTCGCAAGATGATCTTCCAGTTCAGCGAAGAGGATGTCTTCTGTGCTCTTGATGATTTGCTCTTGGAAGTTCCTCCGCTCCCATTGACCCCAGCCTTGTGCTGAAAGATGGAGCTCTTTCAAGAGAACAGGTAATCGTCGCATACGATTTAGTCTCTGTTCCTGTCGCAGCCATTCGTTGCCTTTGGATGATTTTTGGTAGTATGCAATGACGGCACTATCCAGGCTATCAAACCCAGCTGCTTCAACGGCTTTTAGAACTTGTGATAAGCGATCTTCAATTGACGCTGGAGTCTCGAGGTGGGCATCTCCTGTTCTGGTGGCACTGTGTGCATCTTGAGCACCGCTGTCCGATTCAAGTTCCCCTCTCGAGAGAGCTGCTTCAAAGGCTGACACATCCCTCTCGAGCGTAGGTGTAGTTCTGTTTCCAGGAGTGTGTGGCTTAGTTGTAGTATCCCAGGATAGATCTGGGGTAGGTAGTTCTCCCCATGCATCTGTAATAGCCGGGCTTGGAAAGAAAGTCGGGTCTGCGAACATTACAAGGTCAATTGAGGGGCACTTGGGTAAGCAGCCAGTGGTATACTCACCTAAGAAGTAGTTTTGCTTCATGGCAGCATCTTTATCGGTTGACTGGTATACGAAATTTGGGACATGGTTCAAAAACTGAGGCGCCGGTGTTTTGGCAGCGTGTAATTGCTCTGGTGTTTGTCTGAAAGTCCCGGGGACCGGATGAGGAGAGCGGTTTTGCGCTTCGCATGGTGCTCCGAGTGTAAGGTACACAGATTCTGATCGAGAGCCGACAGGTATATTGGGTCCAATCCGTGACTGGTCATCAACGTCGTTCGATGGCGGGGTTTGTAATGCCCTGCTTGGAGGGGAGTATTGGACTATCTGCGGTGACTGAAAAGATGCTGGAACTGCGTATTGTGGCTGCAAAAACAAGATGAGTTAGTTCAATCGGTCTTATTTGAACACATATGTGTTGGCGGATTTGAAGACTTACAAGTCCATTTGATCTTGAGGTGGGTTCTCTTGAAGAGGATCCAGGGTTTGTCCTTTTTCTCTTGCCTGTCACCTCATTGCGACCACATTGACCTTCAATTCCGTTTGCTGGTGCTCGTAATGGCTGGGAAGCTACCGATCGCGATGACAATAGAGATTGTGAAACGGAGTATGTTGGCTGCACAGTAAATTAGTCCTGTTCCTATACCCTTGCGAAACCGCATTCATGCAGACTTACGAGCTCCATGGTTTTGATGTAGGTCTGAGCGGAGTTGCTTTGGCGATCTGTTGGTAATAATTAATGTTCATTCCCAGGATGATTACTTGGAAGGCTGTAGATCAAAACTTTGTCTAAGATCTACTATTGGGATTGTTCTTCAATACATATAAGTCGACTCAATTTGACCAGTTCAATTGAGCCGAAATTCCATCATCCGACACGTGGCTGTAGCAATTAGTTCCTAGAGGTGTGGTTCGGAGTTCAAGGAGCCTGCCTGTCTACAAGGGTTACTAGCTATGTCCGAATGTCACGTACTGTAGTCGCTCGAATCCTCCTGGCTGCCTGGCATTGGCATCCTTCGTTCGATCTCTGGGATGTGAAAACATGTGAGGAGACTACCACAGCTTCCAAGATACGCAGGGATGAGCCCTATGACGCAAGGATTAACTCGGGTTTGATATCCCCTCGGGAGGGAGCATAAGGCATCGGTCCCGGCACCCCAAATTTACTACGGGTCTGTGTTCAGAGTTTTCTGTCCCGCTCCACCACCCTAGTCGCCGTTGTAGAAGCCGCCTACACGAGCTGACGAGGAGCCGCTTCGGCACCTCCGCCTTAAACTACAGCAGTGACGGGGCACAGTCGCTGTGCCGCAGTTAGGCACGCCTGTATTGCCGCTTCAGGGAGGTCTCAGAAGGATGACTTTCCTGATCCGAGACCTCCATGGCTCTATTTCAAGGTCTAATTGGCTTGACTTGTTCCACCTACCGATCACAACCTCCAAACAGGCTATACTCGTTGAGGTTTGGAATTTATGTATGTAAGCCACCAGTCCAAATGTTAAGCCTCTTGTCGATCCATAATCAGGCGGCCCTCGCCGGTCATCCGTCTGCGGGACGGGCCTTAAAGTATTCTAATGCCGGAGCCGAGTTTGTGAGCTGTGATACGGTAATGGCTATGCACATGTCGCCCTCCGAAAAGGTTGATGGTTGGGATCTACGTCTGACCTGCATAAGCTCTCGGTGAATGGTTGAGCAATATTGATTCAGGTTGACGTGTAGCCCAGACATTGCACACATGTAATATTAGTGGCTCTGCATGTCTTTGGTGACGAACTGCCAGTGTGCGTGCATGTTTGACAGCTTCCAAGAATTAACTACAACGTACGGCAAGCTATTAGTCACCCTGTCACCCAAAGGGCGGCGCATGGGTGCTCCCTCCAGATGCAATATAATACGTTCAACCGAAAGAGGTTCTCACTCACGGATGGAGCTGAGGGAATTAACACATACTGCAGTATACGAGAACCTGCCCCTGGCTAGCGTGCATCGTGTTGTGGGAGCTGGCGGACTTTTGACACTTTGCCAAGTTGCCCTATATATGGAGTATCCATATTGTGCGGGATTGGTTCTGGATATACGGAGTACGGTACGGAGTATAGTTAATTAGATAACGCAGAGCTTTGACCGGGACCTTGATCCTACATACCCACAAAGGACTTGTACTATCTCATATAAAGACTAACGTAGGGTTATACTTCGCCTACTCGTACGGAGTACCATTTCTATTCTTCCGCTCCAGTTCTGGCGAAATGGAGAAAAAAGGGGGCAATGCATGCGAACGCGAATGCTATAACCACTTCTTTCAAGACACCGCTACAAATCCCATCCTGGCCCCCAGCCCGCTTTGAATCTGACCTCTGTGCTCGAAATAGATAGGATCGTAGCGAGAACGTTGACGTTGCATCCTCTCGTCTGCTGGTAAGACGCTGTGTTACATACATTTATCAGTGGAGTCAACTCAAGAATTTCCGATTGGCGCATAATCAGGGTTCAATTGTACGTGCATGTTTGGCTATGAGTCGTTTCTGACGTACAATAATGTTCAAACTCTTCGGACAACCTAGGGGTTTCGCCACATTGATGATAAGTGCATTGTGGTGTTTGTTGTTCATCCGGAGTTATGGGTAAGGTAGATTTGTTTGTTTTGTTATGTAAGCATTAAGGTAAGAATTAGGTGATGCTGTCTTAAAAATCAGGATAACTTACCCAAGCTCTTAGAGCCTAAATGCTTGACTATTTATGTCAATACTCTTGGTGTGCTGATTATTTTTGGACTCACCTATCCTGACAAACATCACAATTCAAGCGCCTATGCTTCTCCATGCAGTAAGTCGTGATTAATTACAAACCCTTCGCCAATTGACACCCCCGGGTACATCAGCCTTAATGCAGAGTTCCTCCCCTCCTTGATCCTCTACACATTTTGCTTCTCTGGAAAGTCTGCATTCAACCCCGAGTCTCTTTCGGGCGTTTTCACTCGCTGGTGCGACACATCTTCAACCTCCAGGTTCATCTTCCCAAGATGCATGTTGAGCCTTTTGACTACCCCTATCGGATCGGTGATGGCAACTCCATAGAACCCACAATTCTCACCGTGAGACTTTCTCACATGGTGAATACAGTCATCACAACCTCCAATGATTTGATGGATTTTGTCCTGCAGTTCGCATTCGAGACACAGGAACAGCTCACTCGAGCGCTCTTGGTGTTGGCCATAATGCCCCCTAAAACCTGTGATCATAGTGTACTTGGTACAGAAGGGGTAATAGCTGATGCTGGATTGGGCACGTGTAGATGTTTTGTCATGATAGTTCACCAAGTGGCAACTCCAAGCTTCTCGGCCGGCCGTAACGACAACCTGGTTATTCCCAATCCTCTAACACTCGTGGAACTGATTATGGAATCCATTGTCGTTCTAGATGTGCCTGCAAAACCCCCAAAGATTGGCAAAGGGATGAATGATAGTGCAGGCAAGGCGTTGGCTTGTCGATGGTCCTTTCCCCAATGCATAGCTCTGGGCCGATTCAAGCGTAAGTTCTAATCAATTTTGGAACCATGCAGGAAGCTGGCAAGGTTCTGAATCAGCTCTCTGGTGCTTGCCTCATCCTCAAAGAACAGGGCAGTATGCCATGCAATATCTCTGGTTTCTTTATGAAGTCTCTCACGAGGCTCTTTCGGATGATTATTGTCGAGACTCCCAACTGGCCTGCCTTGCCAAGGTGGTCAAAGTGCTCCTGGCGTCTCTTATCGACGAGCAGTTTCCCCAAACTGTCCCGATATACGCAATATTTGCTTTCACTGCAGGGTTAGAAGGCAGTTTCCTGGGTGTAATAAAGTCTCACCTCCTTTCAAGGCTTTCTAAATCCTCAGTTGTGTTGTGTATCAGACTGCGAGGGCCATGCATCAGGCTTTTTCTCCTCATTGAAGTCAAGATATCATCATTCTTGCCCGCCAAAGCTCCGAAAGAGGTCCTCATTAGGTTCTCTCGCGGATATACCGGATGGTACCTAGTCTCGTAGACACCCGATGAATACGATAGGATGTGATTTCGAAGGTCTGAAGTCCATTGCCCGAGAGAAACATGTTGTGATGTAGTACTCCTCCAGTCAGCCTCGAGCCAGCCTCACTGTTGCCCACCATCCAGCCTACTGGTGGTACCTATTCTAAGGGAATGAATTTTCATGCTCACACGCATGCTCATGGCAAAGAGCATCGAGTCAATGTTTCCAGCAAGCAGTGATAAGTCAATAGTATGAGTTTCTACTGAGATACATCGCCGTGCTGTATCAGTTCGTTGTTCGTGTCCTCACTTGCGAACTGGTAGTCGTTTGGTAGAAGCTCTTGAGGGGCTGAATAGACTCCAGAAGATATATGATCTGCGAGGCCTTACCGAAGATAGAGCTGGGAAGACAACGTGGTTTATAAGGAACTAACGTTATCGAAATTTTGAACCTGTATGTATTTAGCAACATGTTACAGTAAAGCGAACAGCGAGTGTATACTTACTCCTTTCTTCGGTCTATATGAGTAATGTTGGCCCGCTGCTTGACGGGTTAGATGGTGATTGTGGGAACGAGCGCAAGTTTCCCAGGCTTTCCAGGATCCCGGACACAAGTGATCTTAATATCCTCAAATGTCATATCCAATATGCTCTCCAACCACGAACCGCCAACTTCTAGGTCAATAATAGCACTATAGAATGCTACCTAACACTCAGCGCTATACTTAATGTCTACAGCTGTGTTCCAAAGTGAATGTAGAAGCAGTATAAGTCTTCTATGGTAGCCTCTAGGTACTTTCTGAAAGGGTTATTTGAGGCGAGGGCTCACATTCTTAGTTTCAGTAGATATCCACTACGTAACGGCGTTAATATAATGAAAACTGAGGGGAGCGATCCGGCTTACCTTTCCGAACTCGCAAAGCGTGGTACCGCAACTGTCCTTCTCTATTGATAGTAGTTAAGACTCCATCATAAATCTAGATAATCAGCATTCTCCGTAAAGCAATGACTTAAAGCTAAACTGCTGCGACAATGGTCGTCCAGACATCTTGAATCATCGAAGCCTGTTTAATCTGCACTTTCTGCCACTCCCGATCATTTGAACAAGGACGATACGTGGCCGACTTTTTGACGTACTCTCTGATGGGCGTCTGGAATTGCGGAGTAAATACCTCAACTCTGCACATGCAAAGACCCGGACTTGTTCTGCACTGTAGCTAGAGCCAACAGCATAGCATACCTGAGGGCGGAGCAAGGATGTAGTTGGTGCCTTTAGAGTAGAGTCGCTATAGCCAGGACTCACTTTTCACATTATTCCCACGTATTATTAACCTGCTTCTTTCTTCCCTTTGTTAAAGAGCTTGCCGCTGTTATGAGCTCCTCTTGATACTTGGTGACCATGTCTCGAAAGCTATCATCTTCCTCCAACATACATTAAGAGACCTTTTCGGGCTTCAATATCCACCCAATTGATATGGAGCCCGTGTGATGTTAGTATGATCTAATTTTTGACATGTTGAAGATGATATATAGGTGCTATAGGCGCTTTGAACATCTGAGATGAATCTCTGGATGGAGAAGTAGAGATGGTCAGTTCACGAGTAAGGCAGTCCACCTCCATAAGGGGTAATAATAAGCAGAGGTCTAACAATGCGAGGAGTTCCAGGGTGACGGAACATGGATTTGGGATCTCTGAGCCGAAGGACGAGAGTTACTTTGTCGCATGAAATTGTTCATTCTTTTGGCATAGGTAGGCATTTGGCGCCCAAGCCTTATGATCAAGCTTTAAACTAATCCCCTGGGCCAGGAAAGTGGTAGAGAAGTTGAAGTGAGAGCTGCGGGTTACCGGGATATGCAATCCGGCATCTAGGGAACGAGAAGCCGGAGCGGAACACGATAATACCCACTTTTACCGTACTGCGGCCGGCCGTTTTGTGGGTCTTTGACTCCTGATCCTTCGCCGAGGCCGGCCGGGGCCGGTCAAGCTCTCACGTGACTCTGTCCTGATGCCTTCGGAGAAACCTCGGGCGAGTTAGTTCGGGGGATAAGATTCTCCGTCTGCTCTCCAGCGAATCCCCACCCCGGTGCCCCCTAACAGATGTTTACCCTATTATTCCCATACACCATCGCTGAACTCCAGTAGCTAACAACAATATTTCACTTCAATATGCTCGTTTGTTTGTTTTGTCGTCTATTAGGTAAAGCAGTGCGGGAATAAAACTCAGCTATAAATACTTTTATTGCAAAATTTGATATTTTCTTTATTAACATGCCATACTATGAAACAACGCGACTCAACCACTACTTCAAGCACTGAATTCAAAAACTAAGGACTCTTTTTATTCATTCATCTTGAAGATGAATCATTGCTGAGGTTTGAGAAGTTTAAGGATGAGACAGTGTCTTCCAGAAACTGAGAGAGCCGGATAGAACCAACTCAAGGCACCGACCCTGTCTATAGCATGTTCGCTTTAACGTTAGCATAACGTTATTGTAACGTTGTTGACTATCCTTATAACATAATATCTAACGTTACTTAAGAACCAGCTCACTGTTTGGACAAGCTTTAATACCGCATCGGTGCACCTCACAATGGATGAATATCAACCATCCGATTGATTCTTGCATCATCCATACTCTCACCTTCACCATGACTCAAAACCGACAACGCAACGTACTTGTGACTGGGGCAAACGGATACATTGGGTCAGCAGTGTGTCAAGCCTTTGTTCGAGCCGGCTGGAATACTTATGGCCTCATCCGAAACCCAAACGCGCAGGAGGAACTTGTCCTCTCCGAGGTTATCCCAGTAGTTGGATCTTTCACTGATCTCAGTTTTCTGGACTCTCTTTTCGAGCAAGTCAACACCTTTGACGTAATCATTAGTTGTACGGAAAAGGTCCCTGGATACGCTGCTCATTTCGAAGAGGTAATGGCTTGTGTTAAAACACTGGCGCAAAGGAGCAACCTGAATGGAGTCCGTCCCCTCGTCCTTTGGTCATCTGGCTGCAAAGACTACGGTACAACCGCTCTCCACGGAACACCTGGTCTAGCCCCCCATGTTGAAGACTCGCCAATTAATGGACCCGAAATATTGAAAGAGCGTACAGCAAGCTGTGTCAAGGTCTTCCAACATACTGAACTCTTTGATGCGGCAGTTATCAGGCCAACATGTGTGTTCGGGTACTCAAACAGCTACTATGGCGCCATATTCGACTATGCGAGTGCTCAGCGGGAGAGCGGCTCTCAAGTTCTTCGAATTCCTGGTGATGCCAACAGCATCATGCACGCAACTCACGTTGATGACTGTGGCGAGGCGTATGTATCCCTTGCGGAACATGAAGATCAAAACGCTGTAGGCGGGCAATTCTTCAATATTTCTGGCCATAGGTACGAGATATTGGATGAGATTGCGACGTCTTTGGCCAAAGAGTATGGCTTTGAGAAGGGCGTGCAGTTCGTCCTAGCGACTGAGGCTGAGCCTTCATTTCCTCCAGGATTGCATACTGTCTTCAGCTTCAGTCAATGGGTTGGCAGTGAAAAGATTCGCTCGTTGACGGGATGGAAAGACAGACGAGCATTATTTTCTGAGGGGATTCACGCTCACAGATTGGCATATGAAGCCTTCAAAAACCGTGGACATGCGAATATCGCCGAAATACAGAAGAGGATTGGAGGAAACTTTAATGCAGATGATGAACAAGGGTCAAAATAACTACCTAAATTAGGCGGCTACAGTAGCCTGGGGGGGAGTAAAGGCGATCAATCAGCTGCTGCAGCTCGGCATTCGGAAGCCGTGAGTAGGTGGGCTCGGGCTCGGGATGGACGGAGACAGATCCAATTATGACGCTATTGGTCTCGGCTCAACAGGAAGAGAAATAGAAACAACAAGGAGAAGAAAAAAAGCACAGATAATTTATTGTCGGAATGCCGGACCCTTTTATCTCATGTGATAGCAACCCTGAGTCAATCAAGCTGTTCCTGGAAAAGCTTTAAGTGTTATCAGGGCCTCGGTAAACTCGTCAGCCCGACTCAGAAGCTAACAAAGGTACCAAGCTTATGCTTGTGAGTACAGTAATCAAGTAATCAAGCCATTGAAAGTGAGGCAAATCAGATGCAAGAGGAACAGAGTTTGGGCTAGTTGGACCAAAACTTAGACCAGCCTCTTTGTCTGACATTGCATTAGCTAGAGCTACATTAATATACGAATATCGCCTGGACGAGTCTCACTTCTTCCCCACATTCATTATGAATTAAAACTTGAGAATGGAATGTCTCTGGCGCAAACGGTAACTTAACGGTCCTCGGCATTCATTTATCTTCATCTGTCTCTTTATCTATCTCTTGGACTGATCGACAGACTACCTACCCATCTACGACGCGTCAACTCTTCTCCCGCTGACAGACTTACGCGCATACACATACATCGAGAGCCGGTCAAGGTCAAGATGGCTCTCAATCGTATAAAATCCTATGGACCCGGCCATGTTGCGATCGACGACACCGACGACGACAGAGGCCCTTCTAGTAATGTCATTGAAGATGGTCGCGTCAAGGTTCAATTCCACGACAATCCACAAGCGCTGGCCGATTGGTGCGACCGCCTGAAAGAAACCTTTGATGGAGGCGATGTTACAGATTCAGAGCATTTACTACCCCCGAGACCACCGAAACCTCGCCGAACAAACAGTATCGCATTCCTTCCAGGTGTAGAGAAGCCTGCTCAAGGTCCGCGCCTACATATTGCGATTCATATCGTGGGATCTCGAGGAGATGTTCAACCTTTCATTCCCATCGCTCAATTGTTGATGAAAGCGCCCTACGGTCATCGCGTACGGATATGCACACATGCCGCGTTCAAGGACTTTGTTGAGGCTCAGGGCGTCGAGTTCTTCAATATCGGAGGTGATCCCGAGGCTCTCATGGCGTATATGGTAAAAAATCCCGGATTGTTACCAAATCGAGATAGTCTCAAGGAAGGAGAGGTCGGAAAAAGGAGAAAGGAGATGGCAGAGATCATCTCTGGTACTTGGAGAAGTTGTATCGAAGCAGGCGATGGAATGGGAGAACCCGTCAAGGCCGCCAACGTGAAATCTGTTGATGATCTATTCCTCGCCGATCTCATCATCGCCAACCCTCCATCAATGGGTCATATCCACTGCGCTCAGAAGCTCAGTATTCCCTTACATATGGTCTTTACTATGCCGTGGTCGCCCACCAAAGCCTTTCCCCATCCTCTAGCTGCTATGAGCTACGGTGATGCCGATGCCAAGGTCGCGAATTACCTCTCATTCATGATGATGGAGCTTCTGACCTGGCAAGGGTGAGTGTTCTTTACCTTTCACTCAAGCTCATAACTGACACATTCTAGTTTGGGAGATCTCATCAACAAGTTTCGAACTCAAACACTACACCTTGATCCAATCAGTCCCATGTGGGGGTTCCAGCTTCTCTCAAGGCTTCGTGTTCCATACAGTTATCTCTGGTCAGAAACGCTGATACCCAAGCCACCTGATTGGGATGATCATCTCAACATCACGGGCTTTTCTTTCCTACCGCTCGCGAGCTCGTACACGCCTCCACAAGATCTCCTAGACTTCCTTGAGGCGGGACCTGCGCCTATTTATATTGGTTTTGGATCGATCGTTGTGAATGATCCTCAGGCACTCACCGGCATGATCTTCAAAGCGATTGAGCTTGCCGGCGTCCGAGCAATCGTGTCCAAGGGTTGGGGTGGTGTAGGTGCTGGCGATGTTCCTAAAAGTGTATATCTTATTGGCAATTGCCCACATGATTGGCTTTTCCAACGAGTCTCAGCCGTTGTTCATCACGGTGGCGCTGGTACAACGGCTGCTGGTATCGCTGCTGGACGGCCAACAGTAGTTGTTCCTTTCTTTGGAGATCAGCCTTTTTGGGGTCAGATGATGGCACGAGCCGGCGCAGGACCTGTTTCAGTGCCATACAAAGAGTTAACAGCAGAAATACTGGCCGAGAGTATTGCGTTTGCTCTCAAACCAGAAGTCCAAGTCGTCGCCAAGAACATGGCTCTCCAGATTGGCGAAGAGGATGGAGCTGGCGGTGCAGCCTTGGACATTCACCAACGCCTGGACCTCGATAGCCTTCGTTGCGACATATGCCCTGAAAGACTCGCAAGCTGGGTTCATCGGAAGACTGGCGCACATTTGAGTGGCTTTGCTGTCGCTTGTCTTATCGATGCTGGTCTGCTTGACTCCAGAGGCTTCAAAGCGCTGCGGCATAAACATTGGTACGTCGATGAGGGAGCTGAATATCCCATCATCGGTGCTGTAGCTGCCGTCTCAGGCTATGCCACCGCACTAGGAACCGCGACATCCGATTATGCCCAACGCCTGAAGAATGCTCCACCCTCTGGAGCTTCGAGAAGATTCAGCTTAAGAGAAAAACAAGAGGAGACTCTGACAGATGCCGAGGGAACCATGGATAGCGAGTTGCGAATGAAGGAAGGACCACGCCAATCAACACAGAAAGACATGGAGAAGATTGCGGAGAAGATGGCAAAGAAGACCCTTTACGGCGCTGAGCCAAGCTACTGTGCTGAGAAGCTCGGTCGACCCGTGTCGGGGTTTCACGAGAAACATAAGAAGGCTTGGCATAGACGTGAAGGCGGCCGAAATGGACGCGCATTCTATGTAACTCGTGTGACAGCCAAATACGCATACGATTTGGCCGCAGCGACTGCCAGAGCTCCTGTCGCCTTCTTCTACAATATCGCCAATGGCTTTCATAACGCACCGTCCAACGTCTGGAATGTCGATGTTCGTCGCCGTGATGAGATTACAGGACTTGGAAGCGGCATCAAAGTGGCTGGCAAGGAGTTCGGATTGAGCATGTGGGATGCATTTAGCGGAATTGCCATCAAACCATATGAAGATACGAAAAAGATGGGCATCAAGGGACTTGGAAGAGGTCTGTTGAGAGGTGGACTCGGAGTAACGAGCAATTTGGGCGCAGGTAAGCAGTTCTCAATCCCCTTTCGCTGATCAACATTGCTGACCAAATCACAGCGTGTTTTGGACTTCCAGGATATACCCTAAAAGGTCTGGAAAAAGAACTAATGAAACACCACACAACCCTCTTGAAAGCAGAGCTGTTAACAATAAGGCTAAGGCAAGGCCACCAAGACTTTAGTCAGGCGACAGATGAGGAAAGGAGGGAAGCTGTAAGAAGGTGGAAGGCATTAGTACCTTGAATTAAATACCTTGAATTAAATCCTAGCAATAAAGCTATAATTATGAATAATAGAATATTAATTAACTTCAGAATTATTTCTTTATAGTTAAACTTAAAAATATAAGTTATTTGATTAAATATAGATAGTCTTATAAG
>JAALXK010000304.1:0-11488 GCA_012977745.1 Fusarium anguioides | reverse complement strand
CTATATTCTATAAATACTAGCTAAATTAAGCAGAAAAAGCAGGGTAAGTGGCTTTTGGCAGTTTTATGCTGGTTAAAGAGATAAACTATAAGATTGACAGCCGCAGCCTCAGATTTGCTCTATCAGAAGTTCAGGAGACTAGCCCCCACTATCAATGCTTGTCATTGCGGTGGGACGTTCCATCAACAATGACTGGCCTTTCATCTTTGATGCTGATTTCCTTGTCAGTTGATGATCTTTTCGATGACAACTTCTTATCCGTTTGCGCCCCTAAGGCCTTCTTATTCGAAGAAGACTTCTTTTCTGTTGATTTTTTGGCAGAGCCTGTTGACCTAGTCTCTTTATTCTTTGGTCGTTGGGCCTTCTCACTCCTACGACGGTTGTTGTTCCTGCTGCGAGCAGGTCCAGTTGGTATATTTGTCTTGCTTGACTTGATTTCGGTGCAGTTCGACGCTTCATGCGAAACGCTGGGCTCTCTAGGCGCTTCCACCACCGCACCCTCTCGAGTGGGTCGCGCTATTACTCTTCGACCTTGAAAGCGTGCTTTGTTGAACTGTTCTATCGCCGCATTCGCCGCCGAAACGCTGTCGAAAGCGACCAAAACATAGCCCATAAGGTACTTGCTGTTGCTGTTCCGGGGGATCTCGATAGACTCGATCTTACCCTTATCTACTTTGCGCCGAATCCACGACTTGACTTCATCGGCTTGCGCTTGTTGCGGGAATGGCGACACACATAGCTTGCGCGGCTCCATTTCGACATATTCTGACCTATAGGATTGCTCACCGCTCGAGAGACTCTGACCTTGGTAATATCCTGGATACTCATCGTAGCCACGATAAGGAAGAACAAGTTGAGTTTGATCATGCTGGTATTGGGGAGAGCACGAGACTGCACCGGGTTTCATGGCAGGGGCTTGAGTAGTGCTCTTATCACAGGTGTAGTAACCCCTCGGGCTTGTAGCCGTGTATGCTGCTGAAGTGGCCGCTGCTGAAGTGGCCGCTGCTATTGTGGCAAGTGGCTGGTGAGTATAACCTGGGGATGTGACAGACTGGTTGTTGTATTTCGAACCATTCGCCTGGTGGTAACCGGCCAGATAGTACTGGAACCCAAGAAATATTGTTAGGTTCACGTCATTGGCTTGAAGCTTCAGACAAACCATCTTACCTGTCCAGGGGCTGCAGAGTATCGAGTGGGCATGGCCACTGAAACTGGCAGAACATATTGGCTCGGGGGCGTAGGTTGATATCTTGGAGTCTGTGAAGGAGTTCCTTGTGGTGGTGTAGCAAGTTCTTTGATCTTGATAGAATGACGACGATTCTTGTCAGAGGCAATAATCGAACGCCCTTTGAAGACACCGCCATTGAGCCGATCTGCTGTTTCGTTAGTCACGTAATCTGCTTGGCATGTGTCAATTTATACTTGCCCCATGCCCTCTCAAAATTCTCTCTCCCCCTGACTCGAACCCATCCCGATGTGCTATTCTGGAAGACCTCAATACGATCCACGGCGCATGCAGGACGGGTCCAATCTTTTAATTCCTGCCATGAAGTTCCGAAAGGTAGCTGGAACAACAGTTAGATCCTTTGTGAGATGATACATCAGTTGGAAACTTGACGAACGCACATTGCAAACAGTGATGTAGTAGATACCAGTCTCATCACCCGGGCCAACATCCGCTTGGACAGTTGTTTCAGTAGACATGGGCGGTAGAAATCTGCACGGCGCCGAGACCTTTTAAATTCCGAGGGGGATCCTGTACAATGTTACAAAGGTTTGAAAAAGCCAAAAGTTGTGTGACGATGCTGATGGTACAAGGAGCAGGTGACGGTACACACTCGAAAGGCGATAACTTAGAACTTATATTCCACGGTGGGACCTCGTCACTGAGACTCGTTACTCTCCGGGGCTCTGAAAACCCTTTGAAGCTCGGGGACGTGGGTTCAACACATTGTGAATCAACACCAGGTAAAGGCTATACGAGAGCTTTATATCTAGCTTCTCATGACAGCGGCTCTAAGAGCGGCAAGATGGAAGTAAAAGAGACAACAACATGCCTATCTTCCAAACGTTGCTTTTTAACCGTTCTTTACCAGCTCTGGATTTGCTTGCATTTGACCCCAGTCTTTGAGCCTTCCTCTGGGGCCCCCGGGGTCCGGGAAGGATGCATTTTAAAAGAGCGGGCGTTCTGCACAAGCAGATATCGTCTCAGTATTGAAGGAAGGCCAGAAAGCGCTGAGACTACCGCCATCCGGATCTGGCAAGCTCTCCTCCTCCCGGATGATTAACGGTGCAGTGTAACCCGAGATCCTTGTCGCGTTTCGGTATGCACCCTAACTCTCAGTCTCGAGTTGTGGGGATTTGACTAGCGGGAAATTGTCACAAACCGTAGGGTTGGTTTGGTTAAATGTTAGACATGGAAGATCCTACTTCTTCTTAAGACGCTAATACATAGGGAATTTCCACTTGGGAGGTGCAGTCTGTGCGAATGTTGTCCCCAGCTCAGCTTCATGCCCAAGAAGAAGGTCGGTCCAAGCCACACGCCCCAAGTGTCTAGGCATGTCTCTCCCTGGTCAACATGCAGAGAGGACCGGGTAGAGTCCCGCTTCACATAATGACATATCATATTGCGATCAGTGCTCCACCTTCTGATGAAATATCAATTGCCTAGGCGTTGGCCATGGCAGACAGATCCATCGGGAGCCAAGACAAAGATCGAATATACGGCATGTACCAACTTTCTCTCTTGCCATGGCGAAGGGAGTAGTGACAGCTCATACCTCAGTTTCTCTTGTCACAGCCCGATCTTCATGTCGCTATTGTGGCGTCAATAAAACATGGTTTGGTTGCTTATTGGAAGCTCAATTTGCAGGCCGTCGTTGACGCGAGAGAAGAGGAAACTAAACGCCTTTCATGCCAGCCTCGGCCATGCCCCTGACATCAAATGTGACTGCCCCTTGTGTTACATTGCCCTAGCCACCAAAAGGGCTCGACTTCAAGATGCATCCCCGTGAAGTCCCAGTCGCGTCATTGTTACCGTAGTTATCTCCACACGCCAGGCCACAACTTTTTCCCAAGGTAGTGGTTTCCTCTGTGAAATGTTGAAGTATCCCCTGGCGCCACGATTCTCACATGTGTTTGAAAGAAAAGGTATCGTCCAATGTGGAGGTGTCGTCTGGCATCAAAGCAGATATGTCAACAGTATCTCCAATATCCTGCACTGAACCCACGGTTCTATCACCAATCGCCCCCTCACGCCACGGAGTCGGGCACTGCGCCCCATCTGAGCACGATATCAAGACGCCGTTGTGTGCGTCCGACAGTAGCAAAACCGGGAACTCGGGTTCCCCTTTTATCCACGTAGCTCGAGGTTTGCCCATGATTTTGCCGTTTGGTAGGTGAGCCGCCAAAGAAATTGGCTTTGGTCCTTCAGATAATGGATCCCAGACAAAAGACACACCACGATATTTCTCATCCTGGCACGTCACTAAGAGAAGCTCACGGGCGGTCTGATGCCATTGAAAGTCCACGGTCGAATGAAACATAAGTACTGCCCGTAGCTCAGCTGCAGTGACATCCCAGATCCACAGAGTAGTAGGGCTATCATCAAGCTTGGTGGCTAACAAAGTCGAAGACGCATCAAATGCTAGCAAGGAGCATCCCATTCTCACGTCGTTCACAGTCTTGCCGTCGATCAATCGGCTAGGAGGCGCAACCATCTGGCTCGCACGCAGAAATATGTGTGAGGGACCTCCATGAGATGAACCGTTTAGCTGTTCTTGCCAGATCTGACACACTTTGTTAGAATAGAAGTAAGTTGCAGATTGATGGTCTCACCTGAAGTGTGTCCTTGGGGATAACTGTGGTGGGATGGACAAGTTTCAAGCCATCTCTCCATGTCTGCGTGTTGAGAGCACCGACTGTTCTGCTGCCATCACCCATAGCACACAATGACGCGTTAGGGCTGAGAATGCAATACTTAATCCCCGTCTCGAGTTCAGCGTCGTCACCTCCGGTGATGCTAGGCGCCCCAATGGAGCGGAAAGGTTGGCCATCTGGCGTGTACAATAAAAGCTTATGCCCATGTGCCGGGGCCTCCCACAGCAAGAGCCATTGGCCGTCAGGAGTCCATATTAATCCATGAGCGTCGACTGTTTCTGGATACCAGGATCGCACAACTTGTCTCGTTCTCGGATGGTGAATGCTGATAGCATCTCGGCCACTCGTCCGTGTCAGTATGGCAAGATGTGATGTCTGAGGTCGTACGGAGTATCCTCTGGGGGCAGACGAGGGTAGGTAGAACTTGGGGTTGCTTATCTCGATAGCCTTAGAAGTTGACAGGTCAAAAATAGAAAACTTGAGGCCGAACGCAGCACAAGCAAAGACCTCATCATGGTGGGCGCCAAACTGCACGAGGGCCTGCTTTCCACCGCCAACGGCAGGGTTCTTGATTGTTGCATGAAATGACGAGTCAACTATTGAGAAGACATGAATCTGGTCGGCACCTGCAACAAGGATACGAGACGATGAGGGTGCCCACGCCAGCGTGGTTACAGGGGTTGTGAGATCTGGCGGGAACTTGACCACATGCGCGATCGAAAGTGAAAGAGCCAAGCGTACTGTGATACTCTGTGTAGATAGAATAGCAATATATTTCCCATCGGGGCTGGCGACACAATGAGGTGATGCTGCGATGACTTGTCAGCGATGAGTGTCTCAGATGCATGCATGAACACAGAGAAGACTTAAGGAGAAATGTTATAGAATACCTAGGGTTTAGATCTGTACTTACCTTTGAAAACACGTGAGGGATTCATTGTGACTGCCTCTCTCACCACCAACTGCGACTATTGTCCCAAAGATCAGATGGAAGGTAAGAAGAAAGGAGTATTGTAATCGCGGGGGCGGGGTTGCTGATTTGTTTTCTGCAGAAGAGACGGGACAAATTTTTGTAATAGAGTCGGAAGATGGGGCGTTTCTATTTTTGATCTGTATAGATATATGATGGTTTAAGTCGGGTTGCGTGCTCACCTTGATAATGAAATAAGAGATGATGTGTGCTTGTTTTGAATTATCCTCTTTTGGCTTAGTGCCGTGTGTGTCAGCGATATTCTTCAATGCGCCAACACTACCTACATACCTACTTCGAAGTTTCAAGAGGAATTTCCATTGACTATGTGCGCCATAATATAGTAGCTTCAAGTTTAACTACTTTGTTTTAGGTATTTGAGTAAAAGCTTAGCCTCATGCGAATGGGTTCGTTCCAGGCTACATCTCTTCATGGCCAGAATACTATTCTACTTCGAAACTTGTGAGGAGTGTAAGGCATGCTAATGTCAAAGACAAAATACCCTGGTTAGCTACGTCATTGACAAATACTTAACTATTAACGAAACCACAGATACTATATGCTCCAACTATTTGTCACCGAAGTACATGGAGCGTTTCAAAACTTGATATATAGATCCTTAATTGCATACTGCATACCCTATACCACAATCATCATTGACCAGTGAAAAATACCAAGTTCAACTTACATGTCCCGGGTTTAGCAAGCCTACATCAATTATAAGTAAAGCTAAAGCCGGATCGAAATTCTGTTTGCGTCCGACCAGACATACAAAAGCTGCTCCAGGTTTAAAGGTTCTCACAACGTTATTCTAGTAGTAACAACAGATCTAGTACACTCATAGTGTAGCCCTGCTCATTGAGATTCAGAGGTATAGATTGTAGTATTCTTCAAAGGTATCGAACCTTCAATGTGCTGGCCAAGCCATGCATTATTTGCAAGGAGACTATTACAACTTGGTCATGTTTTCCTGGGGAGAGTGACCACAGTCGAAGGTCGCCGATTTTTCTGTAGAACCTCAATGGCGCATTGGTTGACGGATAAGTATATTTGCTGTCGTATCTGCTGCAATATCATAGTCGCGGAGTATCATAGTTGCGGAGTTTTTATACAGCTGAGTGGTCTGGTGTTCATATCATAGGTACTCAGGGTCGTGTCTTGTTTTACAGATTTGTGGAGAAATACATGATCTGATGCATCATGAGAATATTCTCAGTCATTGATAGGCCAGCTGTCGATCTAATTCGGTCATAGAACTATGTACCTACAGGCCGTACGTAGGGGTCTGTTTTGTTAGCTTCGTTCTAACTGGGTACTAACTGTGCTATAGAACTTATATGCAATAAGAGGTATCTTGATTTTGTGTGGCATCCATAATAAATTGGCCGACCACATTGTCTTATACCATATTAGACTTCTGCCAATTGCATTACTGATGTGACTGAAATATCCATAATTTAACAAAACAGACTCCTGTGGCCTGTACTCCGTAGGAAAGGGTCCAATATAAAGGTTCCATGATGGATGCTAATAAACCCACAATTGAGCTCCAAACGTATCTAAATACAGAGGACACCAAGCATTCTTCTCAAACAAATAGAATTGCCAGCTAACATTATATCGTACGAGAACCCATATGACCATACCAAGACCCCGAGTTGTTACAGTGGAAAAAAATCCCATCATTCCACTTTTGAACTAACGTTGCAGTTGCAATCTACGTAACTCCGCGGCTTAAATCAGCGACTGGACTTGGAGTTATTTCCATGACTCAGCGCGGGGAACGGACTGTGGCTGATAAGATTAGATACAACCTTTCAAGGTGAGGTGCCTCATCATTGCGTAGGGGTGGCAGGTCAGGCTCATGATAGGTAGGTAGGGTTGGAATTATTGCTAAAACGGCCGAGAGAGACCCAAGCCAGGAAGAGGTGCTGAAATTGTTTATTGGGTACTGACCTGTTGAACTTATTCTCCAGTCTAGTAGTTAGGCTTTTGCTATTGCATCGTGATCGCGGTAACTGAAAGAGATGGGATCAGGACAAGCGACGTTACGAACCTTTTTTATATCTACCTTGCCTTCCCCACCTTGCAAATCCAACCATCATAACGCCTCAAACATGTCGTCGCTTCTCTCCGTAAGCTCTAGAGCTTCAGCTTTGATCTCAGCCACCCGAACTGTGAGGACCCCAGTTTCTATTCGTGCGCTCGCTTGTCTCTCCAGAACGGTGGCAACAGCTGCAACAAGAGCCCAAGAAACATCGCGCGAAGCTCCCTCTACAACACCAGGAATCGACCTTGTACAATCTCGTCGCCGGCGCATCCGAGGTTCTAAACCCTTCTCTGACTTCCTCACCGATACTTTCCATCGACAGCATGACTACCTCCGAATTTCTGTCGCAGAGCGCTGTAACCTGCGATGCGTTTACTGTATGCCCGAAGAAGGTGTGCCGCTGTCGCCGGATCGGGAGCTCTTGACAACACCTGAAATTGTCCTCTTATCGTCTGTATTTGTCTCACAGGGTGTATCGAAAATCAGATTGACAGGAGGAGAACCAACTGTGCGACGGGATATCCTCCCTCTGATGCACCAGATTGGAGAGCTGCGACGGCATGGCCTCAAGGAGATATGCATTACAACCAACGGAATTTCGCTACATAGAAAGCTTGACAGCATGATCGAAAGTGGGTTGACAGGCGTCAACCTAAGTCTCGATACGCTGGACCCTTGGCAATTCCAGATCATGACAAGAAGGAAAGGTTTCGAAGCAGTGCAAAAGAGCATTGACCGGATTCTCGAGCTCAATAGGCTCGGCGCTGGTGTCAAGCTCAAAATTAACTGCGTGGTCATGAGGGGCGTGAACGACAGAGAGGTGCTCCCCTTCGTGGAGCTGACGCAAGAAAAGGACATTGAAGTCCGCTTCATCGAGTATATGCCATTTGACGGCAACAGATGGAGTAAAAATAAGATGTTCAGCTATCAGGAGATGCTGGACCTTATTAAAACAAAATATCCTACTCTGCAGAAAGTACAGGATCATAAGAACGACACAAGCAAGACATGGCGTATCCCGGGCTTTGCTGGAAGAATAGGATTCATCACGAGCATGACACACAACTTCTGTGGGAGCTGCAATCGCCTCCGGATTACTGGCGATGGTAACCTCAAGGTTTGTCTGTTTGGCAACGCTGAGGTGTCTCTACGGGATATCCTCCGCAAGTCCAACAGCGGCGAGCCCATCGACGAGCAAGCTTTCGAGGCTATGAAACAAATTGAAATGGACCGGCGGAGGAATTTGTTAACGTCAGATCGAACTCCTCTCGGCCTGGCACCCAACGAGATGGAGTTGCTGGAGGTCATTAGAGCCGCTGTTAAGAGAAAGAAGGCAAAGCACGCAGGCATTGGTGAGCTGGAGCATATGAAAAACCGACCCATGATCTTGATAGGTGGGTAATCATGCTCCCTTATCCATCCTTTTCCCGTGCATGATGCGCGATGTTCGATTGAAGTGTATAGTTGGAAGGACTTATTTTCAAGATTGTTCGCGGGGCAACTATCATAGGCTATCTATGGGGCGGCGTTGAGAGAGGGCTGGACGTTTGTTACCCATATTTATGAGGCTTTGGATACCCTCCCATAACGAGATGAATGCAATGCTGAATAGAGTTTTGTTGTAGATGCTATTAGTCCGTCTTGGTCATTCCGCAACATGCCACCTCGAGTACAATCTCTCCTGTGCAACGGCACTTTCTTCACCCTTGGCCGATCGCAAATCTCGCAACAGAGACTCTTCTCTCATACTCGCAATGTCGGAAACCAGGTCAACAGCAACAAGGCAAAATTAACCCATGTCTCGTCGGCAGGAGAAGCACGAATGGTTTCCATTTCGGACAAGACGGTGACATCACGCATCGCCAAAGCCGTATGCACTGTCCGATTCTCAAACGGCACCGCAATCGGCCTCATCAGGGATAATCAGATGAAGAAGGGAGACGTTCTAGGTGTTGCGCGGATCGCTGGCATCATGGCTTCCAAGCGAACTCCAGATCTGATCCCACTTTGCCATCCG
Source organism: Fusarium anguioides (assembly GCA_012977745.1). Classification (NCBI taxonomy): domain Eukaryota; kingdom Fungi; phylum Ascomycota; class Sordariomycetes; order Hypocreales; family Nectriaceae; genus Fusarium; species Fusarium anguioides. Next base: position 2,572 of record JAALXK010000304.1, on the reverse strand, counting down.
ATCGCGCTCTCCAAGGCGACGGTTGATCTCGACGTCAAGGGTGACGACAGAGTCGAGATCGCTGCTACGGTCACGTGCGATGGGAAGACAGGGGTAGAGATGGAGGCTTTGACTGCGGCGTCTACGGCGGCATTGACAGTTTACGATATGTGCAAGGCTGTGGATAAGGGCATGATCATTGAGGGGCTGAGGGTTGTCCTCAAGGATGGGGGGAAGAGTGGGAGATGGGAAATACAGCCAACCACATAATATGAATAATTACACGCAACCACAATTTTACGGTGTGATAAAAACCTCATAGCTCGGTCCCTCAGAGTGTCTCATCCGAAATACGGAGTAGACAGTGCATGATTGCTCTAGTGAACATAAAATAAGTCCACAAGTCTCTGAGAATCTCCACGGCCCGCGAACCATCATCTTGAAACGCAGGGTCTCGCTAGGGAGAGAGCTCTGGTCAAAGCTCATGACAACCCAGATGTTGGGGAGATCATACAACATAGGTACCTACACCTGGGGTATTGGTCTCGTTTTCTCACAGGAGTAGAGACTCCCCTAGACTCCATAGCCCGAGGTCATCTTCTCCACCTCATGATGGGGATGTTTAAGCATATCAGATCCTATCAATCAAGCCATCACACAGGAAGCTCGTTTAATCGCCTCTCATCTGCGAGTGATTTGCGCAATTAGTCGAGGCCTGAGACGCACAGCATCAATCTCTGATCAATTCAACAGGGACCACGCAAGCCACCATCCATCAGCACAGCCAAATAAGAAAAAGAAAATATCGCAGTCGAGACATTCAACGGCAATCTACTAGGCTTGTTTTGCAGAAGTGAAGTGTCAGGTTAAGCTCAAGCCCAATGGAGCCGCCCGGCATCTGTTAGCGAAGCAGTAAACTTCTTATTTAAGACGAGGGAGAAACACAAGAATGTGACAGGGTTCGAAATTGCATGCAGAGAGGGAATTGTCTGCGGCAGGTGCTGCACATGACCCTTGGGAGGCGCTGGCAACGTGCATCAGAACAAAAAGGCGGTGGAGGATATGTACCGCCAATCTATGCCCTTGTTTGTGTTGTGCATTTGAAGGAACCTCTTGGTTGATCAACGACAGAGCTTCCATTGGCTGAGATGTCGCAGTCAACTCAACTACCTACCATTAGTCACTCTGCCTCAGGCAACATTGTCAGCTTGGCTGTCTATGGTACTGCAACCTTGTAGAAAGTTCACCTGTCAAGACTTGGAGAGGGGTGTAAGACATGACCAATCGAAGCTCAGTGATAAGAATGCCAAGGAGCCGCAACTATGTTGATGGACTTCCAATACAGGTTAAGCGCATCATCCACTTAGAGTCTTGGCGCTTCGGGTTCTAGCAAATTTGAAAACGAGCATCAACATGGGGCGGGCTTAGACCAGGAACTCGTTAATGAGAACAGACTCTGCAAGACAAGCCCTCGGCACTTCCCCCCCCTTCCTTTTCTTTCCTTCTCTTATCACGCCAGTATCTCGGCACGGTGAAGATTAGATTGATGGGTTTCCCCTCTCGCCGCTAAGGCGTGTTGGGCCAAAACTAAATCAGGCTTGGAGACCCAGATGAAGTTGTTCTCGGCTCTGGACCCTGATGACACTCTGGTCGCGTGCTGACCAGTAACCACATCGAAAAGCGTGTAAGCTAACAGGTTGGACGGCAGTAATAAAAGGGTCCTTAACTATGGGCCTAACTTCATGGCCAGCGTGTGTGCTCCTGGGTCAACTGTCTCAAATTGACTGGCTGTCAAGATACACCAGCCTCATCGAGCCACTAAAAGAGCATGTGAAGTGCTCATACGAACATCAAATCAATGTGGCTCTTCTGATACCTAGTCTCTATCTCAAGGGTCTTCAATGATCAGCGGTGAACGTAGTGGATTGTCGAAAAGTGAAGACCCTTTGGGCCTCCTTGTTGCTCGGATGTCTTCTCAGCATCGAATTCGATGTCTAAGACCGGCTAACCGGCAAATTGCTTTTCAAGGGCAAGCTCACTCATATCTCCCTTTTTGTGACTGATGCCAACCAAGCATCTAGCTTCTAAGGTTGCCTCGACCATTGTTATACAACATTTAGGGCTGTAACACGCAACCGCAACCACTTTCCTATTATCGTTTTCTGTATATCAGATGTCTCATGATTCACTTCTGCGTTCCACTTTACATCTCCGAAAATATAGTGCTCGTGCGTATACTCATGCTTGTAAGACCCTCTGTGGCTACAAGAGTACGTAAGTTCTTATTGTCTCCAAGTAAACTCATTAGTTGCGTCTTGTGCTCAAGCTCGGGCCACTTGATTTGGACCCTGAAATTCTGACCAGATTCGATATGCGAGTGCTAGTTCGCCTTGCTTAGATAATGGAGACTACGGCCGATCTTTCTGTCTCGAACATGGCCGATCGAAGCCGAGCCCTCAGGCCTTCTTGCTGGCACGCGGTCGTAAAAAAACTTGATCCACCAAAACCGGCACCTACACTAAAGTATATATAGACTGCCTCTAACTTCCTTATTATAATACTTATATTTCAAATATCTAGCAGATAATATAAT
>JAALXK010000303.1:0-28170 GCA_012977745.1 Fusarium anguioides | reverse complement strand
TAGTATAGTTAAAATAAAAAATATACTTACTTTATAGTAATAAAAATAACTATTAATTAATATAAAGCTAATATTTTTTTAGTGACTTAATAAGCACTCTTATCCTATAAATATTACCCGAGGATAATCTCCTCCCACTCGTCCTCCTTAGAGTGTGTAAAAGCAGCCTTGAAAACCTTCCCCAGACCAACACGACGATATATACCCTCTTCAGGATAAAACTCCACCAAAATGACAAAATAAAGATCCCACTCCGACTCGTTTCGTTCCCTGGGTATGTAGTATGTCCAGTCGGGAAACTCTTCCTTGGTGAAGTCTTTTGCATCAGATATAGCGATGAACTCAAACTCGGTCCTGCATTCGCTCTCCTGCTTCTTTATCCACTCGCTACTAACGACTAATGATCCGCACTTGTCTCCATGGCGATCCATGATTTCGCATCGGCAAGTGTCATTTGCCGGCTCATAGTTACCATCATCTGCACTACCTGAAGGCTGGCACGTATCAAAACGTATGACATGGAATTCGGTCTTCCAGGTGAAGAATTGGAGGAAGGGTTGATCGGGAAACTCTTCAGGTGAGCCACAGGGGGTATAGACCCGGGTTTCTTCTGTTGTGTTGACATTGTACGGGTCCTCGGGAAGCGTCAACGTAAACTCTGGTGGTAGGACCGTCGCCCTGAAGGGCAATCTTTCATCTTCAGCGTATGACCGACCAAATTTGTCTGCCCCGAGCGTGAAGCCAACACTGAGGATTCTCTGGGATCGTCGGACGTCCTTTCTGTTGCTTGACACAGAGTTTGACAGGGCTCGAGCTGCAGAGGTGCTGCTCGCTCGAGCCTTTCTCCGCCAGTTCCTTCGTTTTGTAGTCTCGCTTTCGCTTGAGCTCTTGCTAGAACTCTCGCCAGATTCAGAGTTTTCATTGCTAGATCCCGAATCCCGAGATATCTCGGTTCTTCTCGTCTTTTTGTAGCCCCTCCAGCGACACTGTTCGCTTTCGTCTTCGTCGGCCTGTCGGGTGTCCCAGATACGTCGTAAGGTGCCATGCCCGTCACGAATATGCCAGTCAATCCAAGTATGGGTCAAGATCCAAGTACGAACATCGGCCAAGCAACCGCCAAGCATGTCCCAGTCGTATATAGCACCTGGGCCTTTCCAACCACACCAGGACCAGCTGGGGAATCTCATATCCATGTATTTTGGATCATCCTTTGTGGTGGCCTTTTTTAATGGACTCGACTCACCGACCGACTGCCATAGAAGGGCAAGATCAAAATGAGAGGTGGGAAGGCCAAAGATGAATGGTGCTCGAGTGGTTTGTTCAATGACCTTGGACATACCGCTGAACGCCGCCAAGATATCAAAGTCTTCATACAAGTCTCTCTTTGTATAGTATTGGATACACGACATGTAGAACCACATGGCTCGAATCTTGAGCTGAGAGAGCATCTGGAGAGGTGCTTGATTGAGATCTAGCGACCAGCCTTGGCCTTTTAGATCTGGAAAGATATCCTCTGATATGCAACTTGAACGGCACTGGAAGAATATTCTGCCCTCGGAGAAGATTAGGCATCTTTTTGACAACATCCGTTCTTGGAAGGTCCATGCGCGTGAATTCCATTTTGTCATCTCAATGCTTCTTTCGGCAGGTCGATGGAGCGTCAGGTATACACCTTCTGCGTAGTCTACCACCATCTGGCGTTGCTCATGATTTTCGTCAAGGGCCAATAAACCAGTTTCGGCGTCTGCGCCATCAGCTGCACATATTGTGAGAGTCGAGTTGCCATAAATCAAGTGCATTGATCGAGCATTGAGGTTCCAGGAGTGGCGGCTGTTCTGCACAATACATAGAGAATCAATCCAGATATATCTGATTCCTAAGCCATGGACCAAGCTGATAGCTTGACGAAGAGCTTTCGGGAGCTGTCTGATTACGCTAGAAAGACCCCCAGACTTGCGCCGGCTCTGGATATTGCTGGTTCGGGTGGCATGTCTGCGGCTCTGCTCGCTTCCCCAGACATAACTGACGGTAGCATATGCTTCAAAACTGAGAAGATAACCGTCATCGCTGCATGGTAATGGAACTAGCATTTCATTCTCCATGTCTATGACGCCAAAGTAGGGTTCGTTTAAAGTGTCTCGGAAAGGGTCCTCGATGCCAAGCTTTGCTCCGCATCTACTGTCATGGCTAGTTTCACAAAGACGAAGAAGCTCTCGGATAAGATTCTTCTTGTTAGATCGAGATCCAATACGTCTTCCAAGAAATTGAGTCTCGTCATTTAAGAGACCAGAATAGTCCATGTCAGACTTGTCGTACTTGGAAGGCGCTACAAGCATCAAGTAAGCCTCGTAGGATCGGAGCCTGGTATCGTTCCAAACAATTCTTAGTCTGCGAGTCCTGTTTTCTTCGAAGCTAGTTGGTTTCTTTGCTGGGATTCGTCCGTCCATTTCCCAGAGAAGAAAACACGCAACACCGTCGATTTGAGGAACGCCCACGTCGCGGACGGTGTCAATGATTAGCTCACAAAGCTTGCAGCTTGCAGCCGAGTCTCTGATCTGAGCCAGTGTCCCATGGAAGCAACGTGCGCTTGTGAGTTCCTGAAATGCTGGCTTGTTTCTTCCTCCTAACACCTTATCTTCGATGCGGAATTTCGTAATTGAAAGACGGAGTGAGATGCATCGGTCACAAAGCGAACTAGCCATAGCGGTTGTTTAAAGGATTTCTGAAAAGAAAGAAAAAAGAAAGAAATAGCGAAATAAGGAAGCTTAGCCAAGCTAATAGAATAACAGAAAATAGATAGAAGAATAAAAAATAGGAAGAAGGGAATAAAACTTTCACGCAAAGAAAAAATAAATTAGCTAAGTAATTCAGTGCAGGGTTAAAAAAGCAAGCTAATTTCTTACTAAGACTCTATATGGGTCACTAATGCATATAAGACTTTTATAAGAGGTATTATAAAATTAGGATATGCATAACTTAGCAGAAAGTTATAGGAGCTTTAATAGCCCTCTAGCGCTAGACCTAATAGCCTTACTGGTATATATCGCAAAATCGCTAGCTTAAGTATTAGCTTACCAGCCGAGATTAAAGAGATACTATAATTTACAGCCAACAAAAATGTCAAACTGCAGGTTGAAATGCGGCCCATATCTGAAGCCAACCAGGCTATTATTCACTTTAAGGCTGGCAAGCCCTAATTCCGCTATGTTTTACTCAACTAGTAGGCTTTACTTAGGCAACACCCTTGTATTTTAACCCATATTGGTTCACAACCTCTGAGGCCTTCCACAAAGTGCATTAGATTTACAGCTCTAGATGCAGCCAAGTGGCACAGCAGCATTCGTCACCAGACATTTTACACTAGTAACAGTTGGGGTTGTGGATACTCTCGGAATGATGTTAAGCCGGTAAAAACTCACATGGACAGTAATTAATGGCTATATAATTACCAGTGCAGTGGACGGTTTCAAGTTAACATTCCATTAGTTGTCATTTTTCTCTAAAGACTCTATACAATACTGCCGCGATGGCTGTATGCTCATTGTGCCTCCCGGCACTCGCAATTCCAACACCCATGCCTAAACTGCTAGAACCTTGGCGCGGGGGCTGGATCACCCTGGCCCCCTGCGATATACCATACTTCTTAGCATGGGGCGTTGGCACACCCTCTATTGATCGGGTTGGGTTCCCGCATCATTCTAGCTTGGATTCCCTCTCGCGTTCAGCAGACAACTGTCCGATTTGCAGGTTGATTCTGCAAAAGGTGATGAGCTTCATCTCAGGCTTTAAAGACTTAGAACAGGATGCTTCAAGGAAGGCTTTATTTATTGATGGCCATGGTCATGGTCTTCCTACCAACTGGATCTTCAGATTGATTTGACGCCTTGATGAGGCAGACGGCTTCTCAGTACTTTCAAATAGTAGAAAAAAGAAGACGCTCTGGTTTGCGTCATTGGGTTCTGCGTCGAAACTGACCAGTCAGCGTATTCGATGTCAAATCTACTACGAAATGCTGAGTATGACGGAAAGACATCATATCTTCGTCGGGTTCGAGGGGCCAGACTCGATCGTCATGCCGGGTCAAAGGAAGTCCTCAGCGTAGCTTCTGGCTGGATACACAACTGTGTGGAGAATCACGATGATTGTCGCCCTCAACAGTACTCGCTTCCTTCACGACTTCTTGAGCTTGGTGCTTTTGATGACCCATAGAAAATCCGCCTGTGCGAAACAAAGGGCATAAACAGTATTGGTTCCTACATAGCCCTAAGCCACTGCTGGGGAACCGATACAGCGAGTCATGTAAAGACCACAAAAGCAACGATTTCGAGTCACTTGAAAAGTCTCGATGTACAGACTCTCCCTCAATCTTTTCAAGATGCGATAAAAGTGACGCGCTATCTTGGTATACGGTTCCTGTGGATTGATTCTCTCTGTATTTGCCAAGTCGATCGTAATGACTGGGCGAGAGAGTCTGCTATTATGGATCAAGTTTATTCTGGGGCGTTCCTCACGATTGCTGCGGACAATGCACTAGGATCTACATATGGGTTTTTACACGAACGAGAACGATTCCATGCGCCGATAACCCTCAAAGTCACTACTGACATCACCAATCCAATCACCCCAGCAAAATCAGAAACAACTGAAATAGCTGCGTATGCGTTTGATTTCCCCCCATCAAAGACGCATATAAGGCGTCATCTGCTGGATATCGGAGATGAGCCACTGACGTCTCGAGCCTGGGCCATGCAAGAGCGCCTTCTTCCCTGTCGTTTATTACACTTTACCAAAGGGCAGCTTTTTTTCGAGTGCAATCATCATTTCATATCAGAAGATGGCATCGAGGTCTTTGGCCGCTGGAATTCTCTAACAATAGGAGGGGACAAGACCATTCAACAAAAGTATGGGAATTCCAGAATTATTAACCTCCATCAGCTATGGTACTCTATCTTGGAAAACTTCAGTAAGCGGCAGCTTACAGTCAAGACAGATTGGCTCCCTGCCCTATCAGGCCTAGCATCACTAACCAGGAAGAAAATGAGAATACAAGCGACGCAAGAGAAGGAAGCAAACGACTTCCCAAAGATCGACTATATTGCTGGACTTTGGGCCAATGATTTAGTTCAAGGACTAGCCTGGGTCGGGATTGGAGGAGAGGATCATATGGTACTGCCAGATGAACGGCCCCTGCCGGGAGAGAAAGAGCATATTGCACCTACATGGAGCCCGGCGTCATTTTGCGGTATCTCAATTAAGATATATGAAGAGGAAGGCTTGTTTGACGTGGCAGTCGTCACGGGCTACAATATGATACCCAAAGACAAGCAAAATGTCCTTGGCGAAGTGGTAGATGGCTGGATTAGCCTGCGAGCTCCTAAGGTGAGGTTTGAGCCAAGCAACGTGCCGGATGATGTTGACAGAAGCCTGCTGGCGTGTTTGAGACTGCCTACACCCCTTGGTGATCCATACTGGAACATCATAGGATTCGATGGTTACATAACTGAGAGACCTCAATTGCACTCTTGGGTACAGAGGACGGAGATATTCGCATTATGTTTATCCGCGATGGAAGACAGTGACGAGGCTCTGTATTATCGTGCGCTATTGATTACTCCTGTTACTCGTCCGCAACAAGCGAGAGCTGGCTTGGAGGAATTCCGTAGGATTGGGTCAGGTTTATACCTTGCAGGAAATTTGAGGGTTCATGAGAACATAATAGATAATCCTGATGAATTTAAAGAGATAGTACTGATTTCAGAGTAATATGAGTTAGGTTAATACCGATTAAGAAGCATAATTGACATTTTCCTTTCTCTTCAATATCAATTACTAATAATTTACTTTCCAGGGCTGAGAGATTATTGCATATCATTTAGATCTTTATTAGCTTTAGATCTATTTACAGCTGTACAGAATGTCTTTTGTAGTAAAGACATGGTTCCTGACAAGGATCAATCTTAACAATCTAACTATTGCTTGGTTCCCCATTTCCTCCTAACTTTTCTTTTTCTGCTGATGTAGTACTCCCATGATATCTATCTACTCCAGACTCAATATCGCGACTATGTAGTGACTCGCCCCGCCCTTGTATGGATCCGGACCCATGGGAGTGAGCCTCACAAGGTCCAAGAACATATGCATCCTCCCCATGTACTGCATCATCTCCTAGAAGCAGCTGCTCCTCAGTCATCCTTAATGGAATCCTCAATACGTGCTTGATGAACAGCAGAATCAAGCTGGTCCATACAAGGTTCCAGCCTATGATGAAGCAGGCACCAGCCATCTGGTACCCAAGCTGTATGCCGTTACCTGCGATGGCTCCTCCAGGATTCGTAAGACCAAACGCTGCACATCCATCCTTAGTAGCCCAGAGACCAGTACCAAATCCTCCAACAACGCCGGCCACCATGTGGGTATGCATAACACCCAGTGTGTCGTCAAAGTGACGTTCCAAAAAGCTTATCTTCCTGGCCAAGATATTCATAGAGAACCATGGAACAGAACCCGAGCCAACTCCAAGCAGAATTGCGCCCCATCCTGCGACAACCCCAGCGGCCGGGGTAATGGCGACCAGACCAGTGATCATTCCCTGCACAGCCCCAATGACAGAGGGCTTTCTGAAGTAGAGAATATCTAGCCCAGTCCAGACAAGGAGTGACATGGCAGTACATAAATTCGTGTTCAACACTGCAACTCCTGCGTCGGCGGAAGCAGCGTAAGGGTCACCACCGTTGAAGCCGTTCCAACCGACCCATAGGATACCGGCTCCAATCAGTACAGCCAGAATGTTACTTGGTCTGGCATCTCTGCGATCACCAGCAAGCCGTGGGCCGATCCAGTAACTACCAATAAATCCGGCTGTACCCGAGGAAAGGTGGATGACATATCCGCCAGAGTAGTCAATAACACCAAGCTTGAAGAGAAATCCACCTCCCCATAGGGAGTACGCACCCACCGTATAAGAGAGAGTCAGCCATAGTGGAACATATATCATCCATGCGTAGAAGTTCATCCGGCCGAGGAAAGCTCCAGCAGTAATAACCAAGGTAATAGCGGCGAAGACGAACTGGAAATACACCATGGTAGCCAAAGGAAATTGCTGACCGACGCCGATGGAAGGAAGGTATGACTGCTTGAGCATTGTGTCGATGCCGAGGACATTCCCAGGTACGCCGACGAACGGGAGCATGTACTCCCCAAATGCAGCCTTGTAACCCCAAAGAACCCAGCAGAGGAGCACAGCCGCGAATGCATATAGTGCCATGAATGCACTGTTAATAGCCCATTTTCTCTTCATTATGCCTGCGTAGAGGACCAAGAGGCCCGGGATCGATTGTAAGGCAACGAGAGATGCGGCTGTAAGCTGCCAGGCATTATCACCTACATGGCATCAGCTATTAGAACCTCAAGCAAAAAATGGCTTATTTGCTCAGATGATCTGCTTACCACTTCCCACTCCCGCCTTGGGGTCCGGTGTCCACCAAATAACAGATGACGAGGCTGCTGCAGCCGAAGACGTAGTTGTTGCCATAGCACGAGCTAGGTAAGCTTCTGTTTCAACGTCGACAGAATCAAAAAGCACAGAGCGCAGTCCGATAGTAGGAGCTCGTACGTATTATATAGCGCTGTTTGAAGGTTTGAAGCTGACGGGGCACAGTGGATGATTATAGTCAGAGCTATTTCTCATTCGGATCCAGACAGCTGGTTCAATTCTCTTCATCAATGCATCATAATTAGTTTATCATTTATCTTCCCATTACTCACTGATAGTATCACTTTACGTAGTCAAAGGTCGTCGAGATAGCTGATAAGTGTTATTAAGATAATAGGATATGAAAAGGTGCCGAGTTGCCGGGACAGTGTACTGTATGATGCGAGGTGTTTGCAACTAGAATAAGGTTATCGCAGCATTCTGGTTGGCGACAGTTTCCTCGCCATTCAGCTTCAAATATAAACACTTGGAAGGCTAATAGGCTTATAATAAGCATGTGTCTGATAATTGTAATTCTCTTTGTGGATTACAGACATTTGGAAGCTTTGGTTAAAGCTGGTATAAACATCTTTTCGCCATGTAAGCCAGTTGACCTCTATTATACAGTCTTTACTTAAACCCCACTTAGTTACATTCCAGGTTTACCCATGGGGAAGCGCCTTGGCAAAAGCTTATATTTCTCACGTCAGATGCGTGCGTGTTTAACATATGGCGAAGCAGTCGTCGTCAGTGTTAACACGTGAAGATGTCTTATCTCGGATGAGACGGCATTAACAATGTGGCTTCAGACTTTCAGGAGAGCTAGTGTCAATATTAGTCGATAAAAACATGCTGTGCCTTTGATACTGATAAGATATGTCTTATAATGCTGAGATATTACGATAAGATAGAGGCTTGATTCACACTAAGAGTTTAGGTTTATGTTTGCCTCTTTTGTCGAAAGGAGGGGGAAAGGGCCAGGAACCAGTAGGGGGCGTTGCCCTTATCTTGTGCTAACCTATACTGAGCTCTCCCTAGCCGATACAGGCCACCTTAAATCAGGTTCTCCACCCGACCTCTGGGACGCGAACATGGGTATCTAAAATCATGACCCTCCAACCCCAATTAAGTACATAGCCACCAACCCGATAGTTCCAGCAGAGAGATCTGGGAGATCTATCTCAACTGGTGTGTAGTAGGACGGCTGACTGCCTAGACTGCCTCCCTAGGGCTTGTTTACATTCTCCGTGAGAGGCCAGGTTGCCCATTATCTTCCACGTCAATCCTTAGCTTCAATCCCTTCACGACACTCCAGTCAACCCTTTCAAAAGCCTTGATCATTTCTTTAGCACACTATGTACAATATCAATCAAAAGGCAACAAGGGCAGTCGGCCTAAGATCCAGACGAGCTGGTCGAGCGGGCTACATTCTCAGGGTGCCGGCTGTGAACAACAACAACCGGTTCACGCTAAAGATGTAAATAGAGAAACATACAACTTCTAGCATATTTTTAGCTTGGACAGCTTCTCGTTAGGTAGATGTTAACTCTTGATCTAGAACTCAAATACCATGAGGTCACAACAAATGGCGCTATCTGTTCCGCGAACTGTAAGTTTTAAAGGCAGCAAGGTAGAATGAAGCTCAATAACCCAGTGCTCTAGTACACTCAATAAAATCATCTAGCGCTTTAGGTTCTTCTAAGAATCTCAGCATATATCCATGCTATTCTGAACCAAGTTCGGCTGTGTATTCTGCCTTATAGAGCTCCCTATAGTCAGGATACCATCCAGACTGTTCCCAGTCAATAAGTGCCACGATCGTAGACGGAGAGTCTGGGCTGACTATAATATTGCTGGGATGGAGATCAGCATGGGTGAAGACAACTTGGGCGTAGTCTGGAAGCATTCCACGATAGGGATCAGGGATCTCTTCTGGTTTTATTCCTGGCCAATTTTCTTCAATGCCTTGTCAGATCGTTATCGAGAGCCAGTCATGGAAATTTTTGACAAAGGTGAAGGGACCAGCTGGAGGCCTATTAGAATTGGTGATAGTGATGTCATAATAAGGGCTACGATCAATTCGGCCTTGCATTTATTAGTCCAAGCTCGACGCGCCACCCATGTTGCCATATCACTCACCAAGAAACCGATTATCAGGGTTTTGAGACAGCGTCCGTAGATTCGAGACGACATATTTCAGTGTGCCCCAGAAACTCATCTTCTCATCTTTAGTCATCGATGGCCAATGTTTCTCGACGGTGACACATTTTATCATCTCCATAAAAAGAAGCACGTAGCCATGCTCGGTGGACCAGCCGTATATTTCCGGAACCGGGACTTCTGGAAGTAGTCGCCTAAGAGCCCAGAGGCATTGACCTTCAGAGACAGTAATAGTTTCGTCCCGGCCAAACTTTACCGCAAGGCCCAGAGACTCAAAAAACACAGGTGGGGGGTTGGCTTCCTCATGATCTTCGGAGGAGTTTTGAACCACACTTGTTGCTAGCACTTCAGATAGGGTGGGGAGCGGGTGTCCATTATTTCGAGAGAAGAAAGAAGAGGATTGAAAGACTACAGTTGACTTTGAGGGAAGAGAAGCTAGAGAAATGGTGGGGCTTAAAACAGTCGGACTTGGTGCCATTCTTGGGTCTTGATTTGCATGAGAAGAAAAGAGCATCATCAATGACTGCGGCTGATTGTTTTCGGGAGGGATCGGCTCAGAACATCAGTTGTAGTGTGACTAGGCTCTGGACCCTCGGTTAGTAAGGCGTCCAATGGCATCCGGACATAAACTAACTGCTTAGGGTAACTTTATACTAGATTTATAATTGGTTCTAGAGTTAAGTTAATTAGTTTAATTTAATAATACAAAATATATTTATTAAAACTCTACCTAAGTTAAATCTTAGGAGTCCATATCAATAAATATATATATATATATATAAAAATACTTGAAGTATTACACTCAGTACTTGTTTATTTAGACAGGTACTTATTAGAGGTTTATTCTTTAAAACACGAAAAAAGAAGTGCACATATATATAACAGAATAAATAGCTGTTAAATGTAAATATTTATTGAATGCGAAGAGCGCCGCTATTAGCACGAATTGAACTCGGTATCTGGAGCCGACTATATGGCCGGCTGTTAACCTCTCATCCTCCCCAGTCAAATATGGTCGTCTCATGATATCATATCCACATCTCTCGCCTCATTTATGAGACCCATTCCCTACGCTGCCTGCGTCACCTTGCCATGGACAGATTTCAGTATCCAATCAATAGGCTCTTAATCGGTGCGCTCAAGGGGGAAGTCCTTGGGGCCAGTGTAGGCCTGGTGGTCTCCGTTGGGGTTATCGCCCTTGACGACCTTGATCTGGCTGTTGGGAATGAAGTGAGAGCCCTTGGTGAAGCTGTTAGGCGAGACCTGGACGGAAACGGTAAGGGTCAAGCCCTTGTCGCTCTTGACGACGTCGAAGGTTCGAGATGAGGGAAGGCAGGTGCCGACCTTGATCTCGGGGAGCTTGCCAGCGCCGTCACCGGGGGCGTCAGCAGTGCAGTCGTAGCCCTCGGTATCCATGGTGCCAGGCTGGATGACGTTGAAAGAGTAGCTGCGAGCTTGGTTAGTTACAAGTTAATGGAAGGGGGAAAGGGCATACATACTTGCACATCTGGCTGTGAGCGCCGCAGCTGGCGGTGAACTTGCGGACGTTGAAGACAGCATCGGCGGTAGCACCAGTAGCGGCAGCAGTGGCGAGGACAACAGCGGAGAACTTCATTTTGGTGGTTTAAAAGTTGGTGGTTGAGACTTGAGTTTGGTTGAGTGAGAAGATGGAGAGGAAGTGAATTGATAGATAATGTTTAACAGGAATGGTCAGGCTCTTATATACGTCGACGATGATCCGGCAGTTCAATTCGTCTGTGGGGCGGCACTTATGATGATCTACACAAATGCTCGTATTTATTACGAGCGGTGAAGCAGGCCGGTCAAAGCCCACCTTTATGGTCCATCGACGTTAATTTCAGTTCGTAAAGCAGTTTGTTTAATTGTCGGTCTGGCTATCCAAGTCCAAGCGGAATCCATATATACTACTTAGTTCGTGTGGGTTTTCATGCGATAATGATACTAGCCAATAGCCAGCCACTCCAGAACATGTTATAAATCAAGAACCAGTAAGCTGTCTTCTTTGCTTTTTGTGGGGTGAATTTGTGGAGAAGGTTTGTTGTAGGGAATGTTTAAGCCTTACAGATTGAACATTAAACTGACACTGGTACTGATGGAAACGCCGTAGACAGTGACAGGTCTACGCTTATCCGTCAATCTGCCAAGAAAGGGAATTGCAAGTTATAAAGACTTTGCACAAGGTTGGAGCATCTTTGACTTCTCTACCAAAGCTAGTCAGTAAATACAACGACTTTACTGAAATAGTATTGCACAGAGATAAAATTAGCAGTAATGTCTTAAACTTTATTGTTAAGTATCTTAAGGAGGGCCCTGTGGATAATATAGAGAAGGATAAGAATTATATGCGAAAGAGCATCGATATGTCAAGGATACAAACCCTTCTTAAAAGAGGACAGGCTGTGAACAATAAAATTGGAGATCTCTATCAGTTGATTATTTCATAATAGTTATGACATTTTAAAATAACTGTTACAAAACAGGGATGACCCAAACACACAGTCTCACTGGTAGTAAACCACTCCAAGCCACCGCACATAAGCGCAATATAAAGGATAGCGTCTGTTTAACTCCAACCCTCAAGTTGAGTACTTATTAAATAGTACACAGCTTAATAGTTCAGCCTTTTCCTACGACATCAATGCATTAGAATTGCTGCTTAATCCAGCCAAGCTTGCCCTCACGCTCGCGACAGATAATAACAGTGGCTGACTATAACTGCATATTTCTGCCTTATAAGATAATATTTCAGCTTTTAAAAACTCAGTTGTGGTTAAAACAGCTCGGCTTCTAGACCCTAATGTTAGGGGTTGAAGAGCACTGCACTATACAATAGCTAATACAGGAATAGATATAGTTAAAAAAGCTCTCAACAAATAGGTATAATTACTTTAGTAAGCAATATGTAATTAGCTGCTAGACACAAGAGTTGAATATACTCTACGGCGGAATCTAATAGAGTCCCTTTTGATTTTCCTAAAGTTGGAGCAGGGATAAAGTAAGGGATATGTAAATGTCTCAGGACTGTACTAAAAACTAGTTACGCTATTATAAGACATTGTCCAATTATCAAGGGATAAGTAAATCAGAAAAAATGCCAGCAAAGAAGAATAATAATTTAAGATAAGAGTTACAGATCAGCGTGGAAGGGAGGAGTCTGACCCTTTGGTATCGGCATTCCACACCACGGGCCTACATCGGCCTCAAAAGGATTCGAGCGCCACAACGAGTTCCAGGTATGCTGTCGTTCTTATCTAAATATAAATAGCTGCTGTCCCTGATAGAAAACTGCCTCCAATCGACATTACCATCAGCTCCCTAAGCCTTTTCACTGTCTATTAAAGCTTCTACTTTGACTTCTGTCTATAATATACAATGAAGATCTTATTTATTATCTCAACTTTATATCCTGCGTTTTCAGCTGCATTCACAGCTACATGCGCAAAGGATGCAGGAACATGCATCATGGCCAGCGATTGCTGTGAAGGCTATACCTGCAAAGCGATACCTGGAGCAGACTCCAGATGTGTAGCTGATAAAATGTGCGTTGCAACAGGAATGCTTTGCAATGTCAAGACCGCAAAGTGTTGTGGCGATTTTGCATGCACAAGAATTATTGGCCAAACAGGAATTTGCGTACGTTACATCTATATCCCTCCATTCTGGCATTCAAGCGCTAACATTGTAATGCAGATGCAACCTGTAGACATCAAGTCAACTCAATCCTAGTCTCGATTACAGGATAATGTTGTGGTTGAAGCGGCAGATTGCATCACAATTACTTCTGGAAAGCCTGTATCGATCTTCAGTAATGAAGGAATAAAGGAATATGTCTTTACAGCCAGATAAGGATTCGTGGCTTATAGGTATATCGAAGTTTACGGGGATCTTCAAATGCGGGGGCAACACATAGAGCTACAGGGAATCTCATAAAGCGCGTCCTTTTATAGCTCAGTGCTTAGCCAGGATCAATACAGTACAGGAATGGCAATAATCATAACAAGTATCTAGTGAGGGTTGAAACTAAAACAGCAACTAAAAAGTAAGTAAATAACTATCATACCTCTCTATATTTTCTTCCTACAAGGACATATTTAATGCCTGGAATGTCTTGCAAACTTGTTGCAGAACGTGCTTAACCTTGGCCTCCTCAAACATCCGCGCCTTGGCAATCACAGTAACCTTAAGGTTAATTCCATCTGGCTCAACCTCTCCTGCAATCGCCAGATCATAAAGTGGTTCATCTTTGCGAAGCTCAACATGCTTCGCCAACACACCCATCTCAACCTTCTGCTGCCCTACCTCGCTCTCAGGGTGGTACTCAAAGTTATGATACGTGACACAAACTGAATAATTGGTAGTGTCCTCTGGCCAGGTAGTGCAGTTACGCTTGATTTCCTCAAAACCAAGTGTCTCGTGAGGTAGACTCTTGAGATACTGGTCTTGCATATCGCGGAGCAATTGCTGCTGATTTCCTTGCGCGGTGATACGTGCGCGTACTGGTACCGCGTTTGTGCAAGGTCCAATAATGTCTTGCCAGATAACCGGTAGACCCTGCCTGCCAGAAACAATGCGCCCAAAGACAACCTCTTCTGAGCCTGATTCTGTGGAGAGGACTATAGCACAGGCGGTATTGAAAACTGTTGCTTGTGTGGTGGCATTGTTGCGAATGGCTTGAAGGGGAACATTAACGACCTCTGATACATGTACAGCCTTGGAGTCTGGAAGTTCTTGTCGACCAATACCAACAGCGGGATCGCTGATGACAGTCATGGGAGAGTTCTGAACAACATCACGCCAGAACTCGTAGCCTTCCTTACGGCTGTTGGCAGTGTACTGCATATACCGCGCGAATTGGGTGGGTGGTGGAAAGGCTCTGCTATTGTATAGAATGTGAAGACCGCGTACCATGTAGTCGAAACTCAATCCGTCATACAAAGCATGTGACAAGCGGAGTATTACTCGCACTGATGATGCCGTCTTCATAATTGCAATTCGAATCAAGGGATGTCCAAGACGCACAGGGTCTTGAGCATGCTCATCCAAGTAATCGCTTGTGGCCGTATTGACATTCTGCTCAGTCTCGATTGTTTTGATGTCCATATCGAGATGCTCCAAGACCACTTGATACAGTTCACCTGAAGCTTCCAAGAAGACTGTCCTGAAGATATCTAGCTTCTGGACCCAAAGCTCACAAGCCTTGACTAAGGTAGCACAGTCAGAGTCTCGTGGGAAGTCGATGTAGAATGGTACAAGCTTTCTTGGGTAGCCAGTTGTGGGATCAAAAAGGAATGCCTTCTGCATCTGGGTAGAGGGGTAGACGTCCTGAATAGTTCCACGCTGAGACCCGAGTTGAGGGACAATTTGCTGTTGGACAAAGTTGTCTGAGCTTTCCAGATAGTCAAGAAGTTGGAAGGCAACATAGTCAGCTGTCTGGATATCCTGGTTTGTTCCTGTGATGCCTTGAGATTGAGCTTTCTCCAACTTCTTCGCCAGTTGGAAAAGAACAGGCTCATCAAAGATGTCTTTAACAACGATGGTGGTGTTAAGTCGAAGGCCAATTCTTACAGCAAGCTTGGTAGCCATCAGAGAGTGGCCACCAAGGTCAAAGAAGTTATCCGTGATTCCAACTTGGATGCCAAGAATCTTGGCAAACTCTTCACAGAGTATTTTCTCAGTCTCTGTGCGGGGGGCAACTCTTGAAGACCATGCCTGCTTGTCCTGTCCATCGGCAATGGGGTTCTGGAGAGCTAAGCCTTGGCGGATGATGCCTGCAAGATCAGCAAAGACTGGGTTGTCGAATACGTCCTTGACCGTGACTCGGACTTTGAGTCGATTGTCGATTCGAGAGATGAGCTTTGTAGCTAAGAGAGAATGTCCGCCGAGCTTGAAGAAGTGATCTTGAACCTCAACATTCATTCCGAACACCTCGGTAGCCTCCTCGCACAATGTGATCTCGATGTCGCTGATGGCGAATTCTGGCACTGGTGCTGACGCTTGAGCCTTTGGTAGAACTCGGGCCTTGCGTGCAAGCTCCTTTCTATCGACCTTTCCATTCGGGTTGAGTGGCATCTTGTCCAATACAATGATACTAGATGGAACCATGTATGATGGTACCACAGACTGTAGTCGCTCACGGACCTGCAACGCTGCACGGCGTCTCTGCAGACGCTGAAGCGGTCGGTTGGCAAGGTCTGACGAGGTATAGACCTTGTTGTCGTTGGGGAACCGAATCATAGTACGTCTTCCCTCCTGAGAAGTTGGGTAACGGTGGAAGACAGCATCAATCGCACCACTCTGCGACCATTGACGTGCTGCACTAACTTCTAAACGGAATCCAGATTCCTTTGCAAGCTCGTTAAGTTCAGGAACAGAGATAGTAGATTGATTCTCAGCTTCTGAGCGAATCGTTGAAATCCAGGCTGCACCGTCAAGCTTATTCTGAGATGACTCATCCTTGCTCTCACTTTCGAGGGACTCAACAATATGTCTCTCAAAGGCGGTCTTGTCGTAGGGAATGTTGCTAACTGCCACGGTGGTGGAATCCTTTGAAAGTCGCAGATGTTGAAGAAGAGATGACTTGTTCATCTGAGAAGCCTCAAAGTCGATCCAGTGATTGTTCTCAATGGAATATACAGGCTGTTCGTCACGTAGATGGATGACAGCTGCATATCGGTAGGCGCTGAGCTCGTTGACAGCCTTCATATTCTTTGGAATAATCTCGACGTGCTTGATGAGATCTGGCAGACGGTCCTGAAGCGTCGTGAAAAAGGCTGGTTCAACGAGGAATTCCTCTTCACGTTCTTCTAGCTCTTCAATCTTTTGCCTAATGCTTTGCTTAGTAGCATTCTTGCCAAGGGTATGAACCGCCCTCGCCGCCAAGAAGTGTCTGTTGATGGCGTGAGATCGAATATCGCCGAGAAAGATGCGTTTGACGGTTGGGATTGCAACAAGTGTCTCAATGACTTCCATAAGATACTCGGGCGTAGGGAAGTACTGGACTACCGAGTTGAAGGCAACAAGGTCTGGACATAGTCCACTCATTTTGATAGCATCTGTAGCAGTTCCAACGTAAACCTTGGCCTTTCCTGCAAATGCTGGTATAGACTGGATGGCCTTATTGACAAATTCGACCGCTGACTTGGATGGGTCAAGACCAATGTAGCTTTGTAGTCCAGGGTTCAAGTTGAACAAGATCATGCCACTACCAGTACCGATCTCGAGGACATGCTTGGGCACTTGACCATCATGGAGAGCGTACATAGTGTCGTCAAGCCACTCTTGCATCTCTGCCTTGTCGATATCTTCTCCATCGTACATGGATGTCCAGCCTTTGAAGTCGTTTCCAATAGCCGACTGGTCGACGGTGGTGCTGATATCGGAGTACATACCACTCTCAAAGTGGTCCTGCCATCCTTCAACTTGGTTGCCCGTCTCTTCTTGTTCGACTGAGTGGTCATCATCGACGACAACAAATCCGATCATCTCAGGTGTCTCTCCTTCGTCCTGTCGGAGAACAACAGCAGCGTCACGAACTGACTTGTGGCTGAGGATAGCAGCCTCAACCTCACCCGCCTCGATACGGTTGCCTCGGAGCTTGAACTGGGTATCCATACGTCCATAAAACTCGATAAGGCCATCACCAATCCTAGCACGTACCCTGTCACCGGTTCGATATGCTCTCACTGTCTCACCATCAATGGTGACATTGATGAAGCGGTTCTTGTCAAGAGCGGGGTCACTGTAACCACGAGCAATGCCATCTCCAGTCACGACAAGCTCTCCCATGACACCGACACCTACAAGCTGCTGGTTGGGATCCATAACGAAGCCTCCAGAGTTGTTGATGGGAAGCCCAAGAGGTACTCCATTGTGAAATGTTTCGTCAGAAGTAGCCGTGTACAGAGTACTGAAGACACCGTTCTCAGTTGGACCATATGCGTTTAGAGTTCGACCACGAGCAAGCGCCCTAGCCTCAATTGCGTCTTGGCCATCAAATCTGTCTCCAGCCGCGATGAGAATATCGAGGTTCTTCATGGCTTCGCGAGCATCGTTGAGATAAACCTTTAGTAATGCGGGTGCCATCATGGCAATATTCACATGTTCCCTGGCAAACAAGTCTTGAAGTGCTTTACCGTCTAAAACGGTCATGTAGTCGACACAAACCACAGTGCCACCGTTTAGAAGCATGTTCCAGATCTCATAGGTAGCACCATCAAAGGCAGCGTTAAACATGTGAGCCATCACCGCCTTGGAGGGGAAGTTCGGAATGATGTCGCTCTTGACAAGTCGTACAATAGCACGATGCTCAGTCAAAACACCCTTGGGCTTACCGGTTGATCCAGAAGTGTATAGCACATATGCAAGACTTGTAGCTGAAGGGATAGGCAAGTCTGTGGAAGCATGTCCGTTGACACCGTTGGTGTTGCTATCTTCCACAGCGTCTGTGAAGCGTACTAATTCCACATGAGGTAGCTGGAGCTCAGGTGCCACTACACTGGTGCCCATGAGGACTATCGTGTGTACAGACTGTGCTGACAAGATATCCTTCATACGTGCAGCAGGAGCTCTCACATCAAATGGGAGATATGCGAGGTTTGCTTTCAAGATACCAAGGAAAGCAACAACTGTTTCGCATGATCTTGGTGCCAGAACTCCGACCAATGTCTCAGCGGGCATGTTCCTTCTTCGAAGCCACGATGCGAGCACATCAGACTTATGGTCAAGCTCCGCATAGGTCAAACGTGATGAAAAGTCAACAACAGCAAGAGAGTTGGGACAAGAATCGGCTTGGGTACGCCAGATATCAACAACACTCAAATCTCGTGGGTACTCGACTTCATGCTTGACCTTGAGTAGGCCTAATCTTCGAAGTTCTTCAACCCCATCGGTAAGTGGAAGAACCGAGATAGATGTATGAGGTTCATGAAGACCATGGCGAAGAATCTGGAAGAAAACGCTGACAAGGTTGTGAATAGTTTCAGGCTTGAAAAGGTCTGTGGCAAAGTTGCAGCTACCCTTGAGTGCATCGGCCTCTTGGAACAAATGGAACTCAAGATCGAACCTGGTATACTGCTTGGGGAAAATAGGTTCTGACTCGATCCCTTCCAGTTCGAACTTACCAAGACCCTTTTGCGAGTGAACAGCAAACATAAGCTGCGCCAGAGGAGTTCGTGATAAATCTCGTGATCCGGGTTGAAGTACAGATACGACTCGCTCAAAGGGTACATCTTCATGCTCAAAGGCAGCAGTTGTTGTTGATCGGACTTGGCTAACCAGACTCTCAAAGGTTTCATCATCGTCAACAGAGATTCGCATACACTGGGTGTTAACAAAGAAACCAATCATGTTCTCCAATTCCCATCGGTTACGGTTGGCGATGGGCATACCAATGACGGCATCGTCAACTCCAGTGAGACGGAAATGTGCGGCACGGAAAGCGGCTAGAAGAACCGAAAATGATGTCGAGTTATGATTATTGCAGAAGTCTCGTAGCTTCTGGTACAACTCGCCATCGATACTAACGGGCACGGTGCCTGCTTCGCCTGATAGTAGAGCCGGTCTTGGGTAATCAGTTGGGATCTTGGCTGGTGTGGAATCAGCGAGTTGCTTCTTCCAGTACTCAAGTTGCTTCTCATGCTTAACTTCTTGAGTCTCCTGTTTCTGCCACATAGAAAAGTCACTGTATTGAATCGCAAGTGGACTCATTGCTGATAGAGGATCTTCACCCTGTAGAGCGACTGCGTAGAGCTGACTCAGTTCCCGTCGTAGGACATCGATGGACCATCCATCAGAGATGATATGATGCATGACAATAGAAAGAACATGATCGTCTTGACCCAGACGAATCAGTGATGCTCTCCATCCAGCCTCAGATGCGAGGTTAAATGGAGCAGTCTCCACCTTGTAAAGAGCGTCGGAGTAGTCGCCATTTGACACATCAATAACGTTCAGTCCTTTGTGGAGTTTTTCGTGAACAATCTGTACACCAACGCCATCCTGGTTCTCAAAAGTAGTTCGCAGGGTCTCATGACGTTGTTCCAAGGCCTGAAGAGCGCGAGTCAACGCGTTCATGTCGATCGGTCCTCTCATGCGAACAGCAAAGGGAATCAAATACCATGAAGCGCCCTCTTCCAGCTGGTCCAGGAACCACATTCGGCTCTGGGCATATGACTGCTCCACAGGGCCGTCACGAGTAGACTTTGGTATAGTGGTGTATGACTCAGAGGTGCCATTGATATGTGCACCGGTAATAAGAGCCTTAAGTCCAGCAAGCGTGGGGTTCTGATAGATATCAGAAACCTTGAGAACCATGCCAGCAGACTTTGCCATGTTGACCATCTTGATGGCGGTGATGGAGTCTCCGCCAAGTTCGAAAAAGCTGGCTCCAATGTTGGCAGCATTCGGCTCAAGGTTCAAACTTCGAATCCAGATGCCATACAGCTTGGCATTTGTATCAGTTGACGATGAGATGATATCTTGGTTGGACTGAGGAGCGGTCATATGAGTCTGTTCACTCAAAAGCTTGCTACCTATAATGCGGAGCTTTCTTCGATCAACCTTTCCAGTTGCAGTGCGGGGAAGATCATTCATGGAAATGTAAAATGATGGAATGGAGTGTCTAGGAAGAGACTGCTCCAGCTTTGAATTGATCTCTCTGGTAGTCTTCTGACCCAGGATGTTGATATGTTCCTCAGACTTAGAAGGGCTGATCAAGAAGGCAGTCAAGATTGTGCTATCGGATACATCTGACTTGTTGACAGCTTCAACAACGATGGTCATGTCCTCGGACATTTGCTGACTCAAACAGGTTTCCACTGCACCCAACTCAACGCGCTGGCCTCTGATCTTAACCTGTGAGTCCATACGGCCAAGGCAAATGATAGACCCGTCAGAAGCATGGCGTGCAAGATCCCCAGTTCTGTAGAACTTTACTCCTGCGGGTAGTTGCTTTGACGGATACCAGGTTGGGACTGTCGTGAAGAATGGCGACTTGTCAGATTGCGGAGCAACGATGTAATCGCGTGCAATTCCTGGACTCTCGATAACTAGCTCTCCAATAGCACCGATAGGTACAAGAGAATTGGGGTCCTCGGGATCGATGATCCATGAGTGTGCCCCGATTGGATGGCCCATATTGTTGGGCTCAGAAGAGTGAGGGTTTATCTTGCCAACAAAGCAGATAGAAGAACTCTCACTCTGGCCGTAGCCGTCCAAGAGATGCTTGACTCGAGGGAACCATGTCTCGTTCACTGATGCTTGCATCTGTTCTCCAACAAGAACCAAAGTTTCAAGTCCAGGGACAGAATCAGGCGGGAAGGTCGAGATATAGGATGGTGTTGCCATGACCCAGTTGACTTGGTGGCGGTTGATGAACTCAGGGACGTTGTTCATGCGGTCATCATCAGAAGGAATACAGACACAACCACCGTGAATCAGGGTCGTCATGATTTCCAGTAGGCACGCACCAAACGCATGAGAGCCAAACTGGAGAGCTCGGGTGTCTTTGTTGATGTTCAGAGCAGGACCAAACTTGATAGCACACGAGGTGAACGCTCTGTGCTCAATCATGATGCCCTTAGGGACACCTGTGCTTCCAGAAGTGAAAATAGCATATGCCAAGTCCTCTGGCTTTACTGACACTTCGTGACTAACGGCTTGAGTCACTGATTGAAGAAGGTCATCTTCAACCACGATACACTGGCCAACAATCCCCTCCACCTTGTGGCAGTGGATCTTGGAAGTGATGGCAATTGTTGCGGAGGTTTGCTCAACGACTTGAGCTGTTCTGGCCAAGGGGTCGCTCGGGTCGATGAGTGTGAATGCGTAACCAGCTTTAAGCACAGCAAGCATTGACGCGATAACCCACTTTGACTTCTCAAAGTATAGTGGAACGATCGCCTGCTTCTTGTTACCCATGTCAATTGACTTGATATGCTGAGCCAGCCGTGAAGAGACATTGTCCAACTCGGCATAACTCCATTGACCATCCCATGAGACGACGGCAGTCTCATTTGGAAAGTCAACAGCCCACTTCAACATCTCGCTGTGAAGCAGGGTGTCTTGTGGCTGAATGGGCTCCGAGTTCCAACGTTCCATCTCAGCACGGTCCTCGGGTGTCACCACTCCTAGCTGACCTACACGAGGTTGACCGGCCGTCGAGCTCTGTAGATAGTTGATCAGGTATCCCATCTGCCCAAGGAATCGAGCTATCTGACGAGAGTCGATAATACTCTGGTCATATCTTGCAACCAATTTTGCGCCACCACTGGACATGTGACAACTAAGGAGAAGAGCACGGTTGGTACAGGGAATGAAGTTCTCAGATTCTTCTGTCCTGCGGAGAATCTCCCAAGTGGCAGCAGACTTCTCAACTTCACCATCGGTAACTAAGAGGACAGTTTGGAATCCACAAGCGGCGGATCCATCATCACCAGTCTTGTTGATATTACGGAGACCAGCATGGACAAACTGGCGCATATCATGATCATGTGTATCAATCCTCTCCATGACGCCTGTGATAGACTGATCGGAGGCGCATCTTACACGAATAGGAACTACAGTGCGTGTAGGACCATCCATAAGAAGCTGATGCTCTTCCAGCATGGGAGTTCGCTTGGTCACTACTCCGAACAAGGCCTCAGGAGAGTTTGTGTAGCGAGACAGCAGTATGGCGAGGGCTGTACGGCATAGGGTAGAGCTGGACCACTTCTTCTGAGTTAAGGATGGGAATGAGACTTGTTGCTCTGCCTGAGTGTCCGGAGATGGCAGAGTTAAAGGTGAAGACAAGTGAGGGAAAGAGGAGGCATCCAAGCCATCAAAGTGTTGCTGCCAGAACTGGCTTGCGCGGTCCATGTCGGCGGCTTGAGGCATCTGTAACATTCTGGATGGGCTAGGGCTGGGTTCTTCATCTGGGGTAGCTTGGGAAGAGTCTGGGGTCTCAAGTTGACGTGGGGCTTCATCATGATGCGTAGCGTCCTTGTATGCTTTGAGAACTCGCCCTAGGATACGTTCCTGAAAGGTACTATCCACCAGGGCATGACTGAATGTCCAGATGAGAAGTCGTTCTTTGGTATCAAGGTTGTCCAGAAGAACAAACCGATTGCACCGTGGCCCAGCCATAGCAGCAGCAGCCTCATCTTGAACAACTGCCTCCTTCAGGTCAGGGGATGTCCAATACATCCATGAGAACACAAAGCTCTCTCTTAAGACAACCTGAAAGACATCTCCAGTGTTTGATGTGTATGCACAGGTCCGCAGGGCTGGAGTCTGTTGCACAGTCTCCTTCCAAGCAGCGGCCAAACGTGTGGTGTCAACGTCTTGAGGAATCTCAAAGACAGCATGACCCACAGCACGTTGTCCATCTTTGGAAGCGAGATCCATAACATCACGCTGGAATGGCGTTCCTGGCAAGATGTTCTCGATCCTATCTTGGACTATACCCAAGGATCGTGTCACTTGCTCGCAGAGGCCCTTAGGGTAGCCAACTGAGTCAAGGGAAGACATAGTTTGGTCAGGTTGCCCCTCATGCGTGTTGCTAAGCGATCTCATGTTGATAATAGTCAAAGAATATAGGTGAAGATGGAAAGAGCTGGTGGTATAAGTGATTGATAGCTAAAGAGAACAACTTCGAGACCTGTTCTCAACGACACTCTTTATCATCTTTATAGACGAGTCGACTTCAACTCAACGAAATGCATCTATGTGGCCAGAAATCCTCGGATAAAGTCTCGCAACTCTGACAAGTCTTACGTCTTAGACCTATTAGTTGTTCACGTTGGGGTGCCAGGTGAGTGAAGGATCAGGATGAGTACTCCCACCAATTATCGAGGAGTTGGTGCGAGCTAACCCCAGTATTGTAGCGGGTCGTAGGAAGAGGCGCAACTAGATGCGTATCTTGATTACAGAATGTTCATGACCAAGCTTTTCCAGGCATCCATTATCCTTGTCGACTCTTTGATGTCAAACTACAAAGTAAGCTGTCCTGCATGCAAATGCAACTTGGCATTTATTTGGTATACGCCACGTGAATCCGATCCTTCGGCTGCAGTTCTTTACGAGATTTCTTACCTCTGCAAAGAAGGTATGTGCGGTCTCACCATAATCCTACATGTAACTTATACTCCCCTTTTAGAATATCACATCTTATCTAGTCGCTTGGCTTTAACTATTTATTAGAGCCATGTACCTTCTACTTCCGGCAGGCAACTCTCGGCTGACACAGTAATCGCGTCAGCGGCTTTTATACCGATGCAAGGGGACGTGGATGTGTCGTGACTACCGTCTGACAAGAACGTTTACTGCAGTCCGTGCATAGTCTCTTTTGAGTATATCACACATAATCTAATCGCTATAGGGTGATTCTTTATCATAACTACCTTCTTCTTATGGTAAGCGATAGTCGGTTTCGACAATGTTTTGCATGCAGCACGATGAGTGCATATTGCATTCAAGTCGCCGCTTAGCCCTAAGGTGTAAGGAAGTACTCCTGATCTACTTTGGATAGCAAGCTCGTTTTGGGCTACTTTAGTGTATTATGCGAGTACTAGCAAGACTGATTGCGTATTCTGCAGGTCTCAGCAACAGTGAGACGGAGCGGGTCGTTATGATGTATGTTTTTCTATTTCTTCAGGAGCAGTGAGCGTAACTGAAAAAAAGATTTATATCCAACAAGCCTTGGCATTTCTGGGTAAATCGGATCACGCCCAATCATATTTAAACGTTCCCGGCCAGGACGTGGGAATGGCCTCTTACTCATGCAGTGTCTGTGAACTTAAAATTACTGGCAAATATACTCTCAGGGCTCGTAAGATTCTCCACTCACACCGGATCCTTCGTCTCGCAACTTAATACGCCGGTCTTCCTTCAGCTGCGGCGGCTATACTCTTTTAAAAGTACCGAGCTTTAGAAGCTCAAGATCGAGACATAGGTATCTAATAAGTGGAAACAATGCATATCAAATCAAAAGCAGTATCGAACATTTTATAATATAACACTCATAATGTTCCAAAAGACATGCCAGATCGCCAGCTAGTGGCATGAACCCATAAGAAATGATTTGACACCTTGGCAACTGTCTGGTCCGTGTCCGTGTACCCAATCAAGTTAGTCTCCAACAAAGACCGAGATCCACCATAGTTACATTACAGAGATGGCACCTCAATCTGCCAATGTTCGTTGACGTGGCCCATGGCGGCTGAGTGGTAGCAAGTCGGAAAGTCCGAGAACGAGAGCGGCTAAAGGTCCATCCTCACCCGCAGGGCCGCAGCATTGCAGTGCATGTAGTGCAGCCGTAGGGCACAGTACGGTGACAGGGGGCGGGTTCTTCAAAGAGGAGCCGAAGGAGAATAAAGCGGGTTGGCGGGATCTTCATCCCTCACGGGCTGCGGCAGTGGGGATAGGGTAAGCACTAGGGACTTATTCAGAATCAGGTATAATCAACTAACTCTGGGGGTAAGCAGGGCAGAGATCCTGCTCGGCAGTTAAAAAATGGCTAAGCACTAGGAAGACAACGACAGCAACTAATAAATTATTCCAGAAAGGTGTAGGGAGAATCTTAATATTTGCAAAAGTGATAGTATATTGAAGGAATGCGGTTGAAGTTTATTGATGATGTCAATCTTCTAACAGTTGACCTGAAACTGAAAGAAAGAACTCACTCCTGATCAGTCCTGTTGCAGCTTTTGACCCCAGAATTTTGCATGGGTAGGGCATTAAGTTGCACCGGACGGCCGCCACAGATAACCAAGTTGTAAGTGGCCCCCCACGGTATGTAAGAGTTGTCGTAAGTTATTTCGTTCATGAAGATCAATGATCCTAACGAGTCACCGAAGAGGAAGAGAAAAGCTTGGAAGGAACAAGGCAGCTGCCGAAACATAAAGAAACAAGGTCCTAGAGCTCGGTGGATGGCTTCCATGAGGTGGGATTAGGATGATGGTGTCAGCATTAGAATCATGTATCTATACAACATACATTGTTATGACCAATCGATTCATCTCGTGTTCGTCAACCAGATCATCTATCGCGGCCCCGAGAGGCAGAAGAACGATCATGCTAAGATAGGTCCACCTCTTTGCAGGCAATACGATTCCAAATCCTTCACTGAGAGTATCACCTCACTTCATAGCTTGGCAAATATCGTGGTTCCTGCTTTGCCTACTCCATATCAACAGCTTCCATCTCACGCTGGTTTTGTAATGTACTTCTTGTATTTATTAACCTGTAATACCCACTCTGATATCCACAAGCAGACACCGCAATCCTTATTACTTACTTGTCTTTCATTTTTCACAATTCTCTCCAAATACTCAAATGGCCTCTCAAGTCCATCCAAGTTGGTTACCAACCATCCTAGCTGATGCAAGGCTACCACCAAAGTTATTTGCCTGGTCCCCTGCCAACATTCGCCCACCAAGTACCTCAAAGTACGGAGGGGCTGCTAGCAATGGCTATCATCACGAAGATTGCATTCATTCTGCCTCCAGCAACTCCGATCAGCGAATTTACATCGTTGGTCCCGGCAACATAGGCAGACTATACGCCTGTCATATGGTCCGAAGACCCAACCCCCTTCCTATCACTCTTGTTGTCCCTAGAAAAGAACTTCTGTCACAGTGGACAGCATGTGAGGGCGTTGGTCTTGTAGACCCAGACCGAGGCAAAGTTCTCAAGAGCAAACAGTTCAAAGTTGAATGGTGGACCGAGACAAGACCTCAGTACGGCCCTGTGAGAGAAGTAGCAGATGGAAAGAAGCTTCGCAACGTCTTTATCTCCACCAAAGCAGCAGCTGGGTTAGCTGAGGCAGATCGTCTTCGCCGTTACTTGGGAAAGTCGAGCTCCGTTGTCTTTGCACAAAATGGAGTTTGCAAACTGTGGCCTCCTCATGGCCCTTTATACGTTGCCAGTCGTTATGAGCCTGGCGACGCACCCACATTCTCGGCATGCGTCGTGAATCATGGAGTATCATCAGCAGGACCATTCTTGAGTATTCATGCAGCTCCTGCTGACGCGTCTATTGGACCCGTTTACTGGGCTTCACACAAGCGAGCGTCTGATGACTTTTTCAACAAATACATCGCTAGCACGCCGTTTTTGAAGACAAAACAAGTTTCTTCAGGAGAGATCTGGCTGATCCAGCTGGAAAAGCTGGTCACGAATGCTGCCATCAATCCACTCACAACTCTGTTACGCTGCAAAACAGGGGATCTGTTCACAAGCTATGATTCCCGGGACCCTTTGACGCGCGTACTGGACAAGCTCTTGTGGCAAATCAGTGCCGTCATTCAGGGTCTCATAAACCATGATGCAAGCCTCGAAATTGTGTCTTCCTACGCTGAACAGATTCATCGGGACAACTTCCGAGAGAATCTTGGCAAGATCAAAATGAAGCTTACTGAAAGGTTCTCACAGCCTATTCTAAAAGCTAAGCTCTACGCATTTGGTCGTAAGATTAGTGAGCATCGCAGCTCCATGCTTCAGGATGCGGAGGCTGGCAGGCAGACAGAAGTACGAGACTTCAATGGATGGGTTGTGGACATGGCCCACTTTCTAGGTACAGGCTTAGATGTGAGTGTTCATCAAGGTTTGATTAGATTGATCGAACAGGGTGTAATCGTGGATAAGGAGGAGTTGGCAAGGAGATTGTTATAGTTAGTTAGCTCCAGATTGATTTAGCGAATAAGATTGGCAAACATTGCTTTTAATACCCTTTATCTTAGCGCTAGCGTTGCAGATCCTGTAATTAAATTTTCTCTGATATCGGCCTTATTGCCGATCATTGATGTGACTGTGGCATTTCTGCGCCCTGTTGACAACCGATATTTATGTCAAAAAAGCTTAGCTACTGCACGAGAAAAGAAAAGAATTCGGCTGGACGGCACTGTTTGGCCCAATCAAAAAAAACCATGACTCAAACACAGTAAGCTGACAGTCGTAATCATTGCGACGTTGTCCTGTTATGACTCAATACGAGTTACTAATAATGGAAAGTATTCCAACGTTAGGTGCTATGTAAGGGGTGAACTACCTGTACAGTATACGCCTCTGCCAGTTTGACTCTCGGACCGACTAAAGAGGTAATAATTACGACACCTTTAGCCTGGTAGGCATGTCTTGGTTGTTGAATGAGTGTCCAACTTTCACCCCACCGTAAGCAAGCAGACCAGGGAACAAAGGGATCAGACTGATCAGTTGCTGCCATCGTAAAACTCTACCTGCATCCATCATCACCCCACCATCGCGTACGTATTATGAAACGATGGCATCTGGTGGTGGAGTCGATATTGAAAGGAGATCAAGTTTATGGAACTTGATGCGTGCCTGTCGGCTTCTTGCTAACCTAGACATATTTTTCGCTCCCATATGATTTCGGAAATGCCAATAGGGCATCCGATTGGATACGACAAGGGTCATGGGGTGCAGCAATGAATGCCAAGAAGATATACCTGGCTAGCAGGGGGGCTGAAATTAAGCTTAACACGTCTTGAAAATGCCCGTAGTGCCCGCTGGCAGTTGGTATTTAG
>JAALXK010000302.1:0-116468 GCA_012977745.1 Fusarium anguioides | reverse complement strand
GCTACACCCCGCTCCCCCGGTTGTTTTACCCCAGATTAAAGACCCCCACCTACCACCTACCGCTTCAGCTCGTTTACCACAGGGAACCCTCGGCCCAACTCATCATATCTTACTTGACCTCCCTCCTCTCTCATCTTTTTATTTTGTCTCTCCTCTCTTTTTCCTTTATTCCTCTCTTTGTCTATCCTGCATATCAATCACAATGGCTCTCAACTTGACGTCTTCTCGCCGAGCTCTAGGCTCCCTCAAGGTTTGTAACTCCCAACTTACATGTGAAATAAACACCAAATACTTACAATTCACAAAAACAGCCCCTCACCCGTGCCGCTTTCTCTGGTTACCGCGGTTATGCCACCGCTGAACCAGATCTCAAGGCTACTCTTCGCGAGGCCATTCCCGCAAAGCGAGAACTCCTCAAGAAGGTAAAGGCTCACTCTAACAAGGTCCTTGGTGAGGTAAAGGTCGAGAACACCCTCGGTGGCATGCGAGGTCTCAAGGCCATGGTCTGGGAGGGCTCTGTCCTCGATGCTAACGAGGGTATTCGATTCCACGGCCGAACTATCAAGGATTGCCAAAAAGAACTTCCCAAGGGAAAGACTGGCACTGAGATGCTTCCTGAGGCTATGTTCTGGCTTCTCCTCACCGGTCAAGTTCCCTCTGTTAACCAAGTCCGCACATTCTCTCGTGAACTCGCAGAGAAGGCTCAGATTCCTGAGTTCGTCTCAAAGATGCTTGATGACTTCCCCAAGGACTTGCATCCCATGACACAATTCGCCATGGCCGTTTCTGCTCTAAACTACGAGTCCAAGTTCGCAAAGGCCTATGAGCAGGGTCTTAACAAGGCTGATTACTGGGAGCCTACCTTTGACGACTGCATTTCTCTCTTGGCCAAGCTTCCTACCATTGCTGCCAAGATCTACCAGAATGCTTATCGTGGTGGTGGTGCTCTTCCTGCTGAGGTTGATCTTGAGCAGGATTGGTCTTACAACTTTGCTGCTATGCTTGGAAAGGGTGGTAAGGAGAATGAGAACTTCCAGGATCTTCTCCGTCTTTACCTCGCTCTTCACGGTGATCATGAGGGTGGTAACGTCTCTGCTCACGCCACTCACTTGGTCGGCAGCGCCCTGTCCGATCCTTTCCTGTCTTACAGTGCTGGTCTCCAGGGTCTCGCCGGACCTCTTCACGGGTAAGTCCCTAGCTATGCTTCTGTCTCTCCAATTACTCTAACACTTCTTAGTCTTGCTGCCCAGGAAGTCCTCCGCTGGATTATCCAGATGAAGGACGCCATCCCTGCCAACTACACCGAGCAGGATGTCAACGACTACCTCTGGTCCACCCTCAACTCCGGCCGCGTCGTCCCCGGCTACGGCCACGCCGTTCTCCGAAAGCCCGATCCTCGATTCGAAGCTCTCATGGACTACGCCGCAGCCCGTCCCGAGATCGCCAACGACCCCGTCTTCCAGCTCGTCGAGAAGAACAGCCGAATTGCTCCTGAAGTCCTCAAGAAGCACGGCAAGACCAAGAACCCCTACCCCAACGTCGACAGCAGCTCTGGAGTCTTGTTCCACCACTATGGTTTCCACGAGACTCTCTACTACACTGCTACATTCGGTGTCTCGCGTGGTCTTGGACCTCTTGCCCAGTTGATCTGGGACCGAGCTCTTGGTCTTCCCATTGAGCGACCCAAGAGTATCAACCTCGAGGGCATCCTTAAGCAGGTTGAGGGTCAATAAAAAGCTAAAGATACCCAAGAAAAGTTGGAATAAAGTTACAAGATCCATTTGGATATATATGTATATAGCGTTAAATGACAAAATAGCCTGTTATGATTTGACGATTTACTTTTGTTTAATGCCCTTTTGCTCCGTGAGTTTTTTTTTTCTCTTTTACAGCTTAAATCTCTGAGCCAGCAAAATACCCTCCGCCAAAGTCCCAACCCTCGCATCAATCGCACATCCTTCACTCTCATACTTCTTACAAACATCCCACAAATCCGCCAACTTGACCGTGAAGACCTCAATGAACTCACTATCCTCCAACTGGGGTTTCAAATCCTGATTCTCCGGTAACTCCATATCAACAGAAACATGCACCATTCTCAAATTGGTATTACAGAACCCAGGGTCGTTAAACATCATAGGTGAAGTCTCAGTAGCGACACCAACATAACCAGTCTCCTCGCGAAGTTCTCGCACAGCGCATTCTTCAGCAGTTTCGCCTTCGTCGATTAGACCGGCTGGTACTTCGATAGTTACTTTGTCGATGGGAGGACGGTATTGTTTTTGGAGAATTAGTTCGTTGCCAGTGGACTTTTCGAGGATGGCGACGATGCCGACACCGTCGATGTCTGCGTCTTTAGGACGGGTGCGACGTTCGGCAGATTCCCATGTTCGAGATATACCGTTTGGGTCTTGATATGTGATTCTGAGAAAGTCAGTGACTGTGGTTTATCAAGTGTTAGAGAAGTTACTTGGAAAGTTTAATCCAGCGAGCTTCTTCCTCGGACTGAGATTGTTAGCAGTGATTGTAAGAAGGAATAGTGAGACTTACGAGAGGCCCTTCTGAAGTGACTTTGGCATCAAACACAGACATTTTTCACAGTATTACTCTTCTGTGAGTGTTGTCTTTGTCTGTTTTGTTTTGTTTGTGTTTTGAGAAGTCATGATGAGTTGTCTGCCGCCCCGCCGAAGTCGGTGAAGGAGATGTGAAACGTCACACAGGCTACCCTGAAGCAATTATACTTCTTCCATTTGAACCACTTGTTCAGTCGTAATTAGTGGAAAAGCTGGGGTTTTATGCAGTTTAATTGCTTTTTTGAACTCTATGACGAGCACAATTTGTCTCGAGACTCGCTGTGCTGGCCTATCTCAGCTGGAGATCATGAGCTGAAGCTGTCGCCTTATCAACACTAAATTCACCAATCAGCTAACAACTGGTTCAACACCATCACCAGATTCACTCTCAGATACCAGTTACTTCATCTCCTTCACTCCCCTCCAAAGAGCCAAAGCAGCCAAACACTTCGCATCTCTAGATCCCTCCCTCCAAGCCTTATCCATCGGAACAACCTTCAACGTAATCTTCTCCCCATGATCCCTCAACCCCGTCAACCTACCACTCCACTCCTCAATCTGTTCCCTCGGCACACGATGTTCATAACTAAAAATCGTAACATGCTCATCACACCCCCCAGCGCTAGGAAACATGGCCTGCGCAAGTCCTTCTTTCCCGGCATCTTCTGGGGCGGCTAATTCGCTTAGATTCGTAAGACCATCTTCCTTGATCTCAATGCCTAGCTCTTCTTGGATTTCTTGCGCTGCTACTCCCTTGAAGTTTCCAGAGTCATCGACCATTCCGGCTGGGAGCTCTACGAAGCTGAGACTTCCGACGGGAATGCGAGGTTGCACTGTGAGAACGACGTAGCGCTCTTCTGAGTCTGGGGGTGTATCGTCGGGGATGAGCATAAAGAGAATAGCTACGCTGGGACCGCGGAGGAGTGCGATTGCGGGTAGTGTCTCGCCTGCATCGTTGGCGACATGAGCTGAGATCTTAACGAAACCAACACGATCCTTGCTGAACCGATCAAAGGATTGAATTGTTACTGAGCGTAGAGCGTATGGATCAGAGTTGAAGGGATGTTCTTTGTCGGTTTGAAGACTGAGTGAGTTTGAGATTGTATCAAGCCAGTTCTGAAAGAATTAGTACTATACTTGCAAATGAGAAATGAACATACATTAAATGGTTTGAATTCAAGGAGCTGGTCCTTTGTAAGTCCATCAGGAAGACTTAGAGGTACTTGTTGGTTCTGGATCCTGAGCATGTTTGACATATTGCGCGTGAAATAGACAGGTAGAGATGGGTTTTGGTGAGCGAGACAAGTTGATAGTAAAAATCTGGGATTTCTGCAGACGTTTGTGAAAAATCTCATTTCCTGGCGTTTTAGTTGAAGGTAGTGAATGATAATTGAGTATCGGGTTGTGATTGATGCAAGGAAGAATTTGGGCTGCTGACGTAGTTGTCTCTTTTACAGAAGCATGACCCCACGATCAATCCAATTCATATGGCTGAAATACCACAACTGAGCATTGCAAGCTGTTCATGTCTACTAAGATAACATCATCGATTAAGAGTAATAGGTCTGATCATTTAATCATTGCTTACCAAACCATTCCATGAATGAGCAAACTCCTTAAAGCAATACTGTACTGTTCTAGGTATCCCACCCCTCTAAACAGCCCAATAAACATCAATCTTAACCTTTTCAATATGATTAGTCCACCCTCCAAACCTCGCCTTTGCCCAAACCGTGATAACATCTCCCATCTTCAAATCCCTAACAAACCACCCATCTCCCGTCTCTTCACCCCTCCCCTCCTCCACCTTCATCCTCACAGCCTCTTCAGTATCTGGTTTAACATCATCATCCCACCTCCATGTAATTTCATGGTCCTGGTACGACCGATCGGCTGTTCTGTTGCGTGCAATTGTCCATTTTTCTTGGTGTGATAGAGGATGCGAGTAGCGGAATTTATCGGCGCCTTGGGGGATTGTGGAGGGGTAGAGTGGGCGGAGGGCGCAGACGGGGAGGGGTGATGCTGTTGAAGAAGAGGATTTGAAGCGCACGTCGTATGTGCATGTTGGATCACCTAAAACATTAGCATCATACCTCTTAATACACACACTTATGACTTACAGGTTTGTTCTGCATCAAACTTCTCAAGACCAGCTTCAAACCACGTCCAAGCTCCATTATACGTATGTCGATTCTCAGCTTCACCACCCCACCCCTGATCCTTACTTCGTATCGAAAAGACCACCTTTCTCACAGGATGAACCAGCTTCGGAGTAGGATAATTTGCCAATCTAGTAAAGTACGAAACATCGTGCTCTTTCTTCAGGGGTTGCGGTTTGGCTTCGTTCAAGTCGTATGCTAATACTTCTGCAAGTGCTGTCTTGCCTTGTATACCTGTTAGACCCACAGGAAACGAACGAAGCTATACATGTTAGTCTTGCATGTCTAAGTAGGTGAGTGAGTGTGTAAGGTGACTTACAAGAAACTTGTTCTCAGTGGGACTTCCACCGCTAACTCGTAGAGGACTCGAGTGCTCAGCTAGAAAATCTACCTCATTGCTTGATTGGGCCCAATACTCGGCAAAGTCAAAGATCAGATCAACAACACCCGGTGGCAATTTCTTTCCCTTGACGAGCATGATCTTTGTGATAACAACATCAACGGGCGTTAGCTTTCCAGAGAAACTGGTCGGTTCATCTTCCCCGGCTGGACTTCCAAGCGACAACATATTTAGTAACTCGTTGATTGCATTCTGAGGAATACTTTGCGCCATGATGAAATAGGTGAGGATGAAGAGAATAAAGTAGATCAGCATAAGCGCAGTAGCAGTAAGTGTAAAAATAGGTGAAGAAGTAAAAGGGAGAATTTATTTATTTATTTATGCACGACAGAGGTGACGCGTTTATTAAGCTTGTTCCTTCAAAGGCAACAGCTTATTCTCATACTGTAGCTAGAGAGAGGCGGTGCCTTTGACGTCAGTCAATGAATGACACATGTGCTAATCTTATCTTGAATTGCCTATCTTATCTCGATATTGCACGTGTAATGGCATCATCCCGGCGCGGAGTTTAACTCCGTGCACCCCGCCGCGTATCGGAGCTTTATCGCAATTGAACCGACCGTGTAAGCAAATCCTCGATTACAAACATGAAGCCCAAACTCAAGCTCCCTCGAACGATTCTCCTTCTACATACCCTTCTATATATCCAATTTCCACCATGAGGTCTTCAAGATCTCTTGTTTCGTCTACTCGACAGCTCAGATCTGCATTTACTTCTTCTCTTATCCGCCCAGCATGTCTTGTCCCCCGCCGTACGATTCACATCTCGAGCACTCGAAAGTCTGGCGTTGCATCTAATCCTGCAATGTCATTCCCATGCCTCGACGCTCTAGAATCCCGTTCTGCTAAATTAACCGACGATACCGATACCGAACCTTCCTATACATCCGGCGCTACGGAGAACTATCTCTGCAAAGAACCCTTTCTTCTCGATTGGGGTGGTATACTCCCCGAGTTCAACATCGCATACGAAACTTGGGGTGAACTCAACGCCGATAAATCAAATGCTATTCTCCTACACACCGGTTTATCCGCCTCGTCGCATGCACACTCTACAGAAGCGAACCCTAAGCCCGGCTGGTGGGAAAAGTTCATCGGTCCTGGAGCTCCTCTCGATACGAACAAGTACCACGTTATCTGCACAAATGTCATCGGCGGCTGTAACGGTTCTACGGGACCGAGTAGTGTAGACCCAGGCAATGGAGAGCGCTACGCGACACATTTCCCTATTCTGACCATGGACGATATGGTCCGCGCTCAATTCCGTCTTCTCGACCATCTCGGCATCGATAAGCTCTACGCCTCAGTTGGTTCATCCATGGGTGGAATGCAATCCCTCGCAGCAGGTGTTCTCTTCCCCTCACGCGTAGGTCGCATCGTATCTATCAGCGGTTGCGCACGCTCTCATCCGTATAGCATCGCCATGCGCCATACTCAACGACAGGTTCTCATGATGGATCCCAATTGGAACCGAGGCTTCTACTACGGCAAAGTACCTCCTCACGCAGGAATGAAGCTCGCTCGTGAGATTGCAACTGTTACGTATCGCTCTGGACCAGAATGGGAGCAGCGCTTTGGTCGTCGTCGAGCAGACTCGAGTAAACCACCAGCTCTGTGTCCTGATTTCCTCATTGAGACGTATCTTGATCACGCTGGTGAGAAGTGGTGTCTCAACTATGATCCCAACAGTCTTCTGTACGTTAGCAAGGCCATGGATCTTTTCGATCTAGGTATTGAACATCAGCGCGCAACTCGCACCCGTCGTCAAGATCGCGAACAGAAGCTCGCTTCAGGAGAAGCACCTCCTCTTTCACCCGACGCATGCAGTCTCACGCTACCCAACAAGCCTTATGAGGAACAACCCGGTTCACACCCAGACCCCTCAGACGCGAATATCGTGCCTGGATCACGACCACCCGAGGATCTGATTCATGGTCTGGCGCCGCTGCGAGATACACCTACGCTGGTGATGGGCGTTGCTAGTGATATCCTCTTCCCAGCGTGGCAGCAGCGCGAGGTCGCTGAGGCAGTTCGTCTAGCTGGTAACAGGAACGTGACGCACGTCGAGTTGAGTGAGGAGATGAGTATGTTTGGTCATGACACATTCTTGCTTGATCTCAAGTACATCGGCAGTAACCTGCGCATGTTCCTCGGTTAGCAAATATGTATCTAAAATGTAAAATAAGCGTTAGTTTATGTCACGTATAGTTCCATTCAATCACGTTTAGGGTCAAATACATGTAGTCATGTAAGATCCAAGCTCAAGGCTCTGGATATCTATTCCTTAGACATTATCCACTAATCATGTCCCGCTGATAATGATGATGACTATATACAAAGAGAAGAAAAGAACAGCTAGGGACAGGGGTATGTGATGATCTATAAGCGAAAGACGCCATATCCAAAAGGGAGGTTAAAAGAAAAAGGGAATAAGCGATAGATAGATGAAATGAAATGGTCATGAGGGTATTCTGGCCTCTTTTCTTTTATAATCCAACTCGCTCAGATGTGAAATATTCACAAGCCAATTAGATAAAACCCGGGTTGAATGCGTCTACCACGGGGTTGGGAGTTCTGACTCTTGTTCCCTCTGCTCCTGCGCCCAGCGTTGGAACCGTGATGGGGGTTGGTCGAGGAGGAGCTCTCTTTGCTTCGACACGAGTCTTGCTACGATCTCGATCTCTTGGAGGGACAAAGTCAGCCATGACGGGTGAAATCAGAGGCCTGCCTTGAGTCGGATCAGGTCGGTCATAATCTGAAGCCATCTCAAAGGTACGTGCGAGGTTTTCACTCGAGTTGGAGATTGACTTCTGCAATGAAGGAAATGACGGCGAAGGCAGACTTGGTGGTGTATCCGAGATAGGCGAAGAAGCATACTGTGCCAGACGAGGACTCAATGAATCATCAGTGGCCTGTGTGGGAGACCGAGGGAAATTAGAGCGGAAGGGTGAGAGAGCAGCAGGAATAGCTGATTTATGCGCTTCACCACGGTCGAAATCGTTCCAGTTAGGTGTACCGGGCTGACCCAAAGCCTCTTCCAATGAGCTAGGTATAGGTGACTCTGTGGCTCTGGGTGGAGGATACATGGGGGGCTGGCGACGTTGCTTTCTTGGCTCCAGGCCAAAGGGCTTCTCGGAACTTTGCATCTCAGGAGGTTGTTGAGGCCTGCGACCTCGAGGAAGACCTCTATGAACGGGGAACTCTCCCTCCATGGGACTCTGCTGCAGGAACGGACTGGCCGTTCGTGGTGGCTCGGGAAGACGCTCAGCGCGTACGAAGCCGCTTTCATCGAAATTTGGACCGACGGCACTTTTTGGTCCTGATCCAACCATGGGCATGGTAGCTGAGCGGTCAACAAGAGGAGCGGGAACGCGAAGAGGTCTACCCATTTGTGGCTCGGAATCGATTCGACGGAAGCCGCGTGGTGGAGGTTCGAGAGGTTTGTTCATGTAGCCAGGGCTGGCACTAGCTGCGTCGGGCGTGTTGCTTCTGCTCCTGGGACCAGGGTTGAGTCGAGGCGGTGGTACTGGTGGGAGAGGAGCGGTAGGTGACCGATATGGCGAAGGTAGAGGTTTTGTTGGTGGAGAAGAGTTCGGAGGTTGGTACGCCTTGTACTGTTTAGGAGGATACTGAGGTGATGGTTGAAAAGATTGCTGGATCTGCTGGAGAGGTCGAGGAGGAGATCGAGGGAATTGAGGTTCTCCCGGTGGAGGAGACGGTGATCGACCAGGGAACCCAGCGAGAATCGGTGATGGGACAGGAGAATTCTGCTGAGGCGGTTGAGAAAGTGGCGAAGGTTGAGGCGATCGCGATGGTGAAACAGGTCTCATGGCCTGAAGAGGTTCCGAGAGTTGACCAGGTTGAAGAATCTTTGGGGCTTGCTGTACCGTCTTAGGCTGCTGAGAAGGTTGAGGCGTCTTGATACGGGGTGTCTCCTCTGCTGCTGCAGATGCAAGTGACGATACCAATGACAAAGGAGACATAGCATCACTCGCAGTTCTCGCTCGTGTCAAAGCCGTATCAATCATACTCAAGCTCGGACTCGACTGCATAGTTCTCAAAGGACTGGCAGTTCTCGTAGTACCCAGAGCTCTGGGCTTCACATTTGTATCCGTGGGACTCACTCCCGCCTCAGTCGTCGAAGTATCCACGCTCTTACTTCCAATACTGCCCTTCCTCACAGTATCACCAAAGTCGAATCCAGAAAAGTTCCCAGCAAGCCCTTCAACCATTGGCTTGATGTTCTCACGCGCATCCACCTCCATGGCAAAACTTGTACGTCTGGGCGTGTGAAATGTGAAGGTATCACGCTTGGCTGCTACATTGCGAATGACGGGAGATTCCCATACATCTTCACTTCGAGCTACTGAGGCAGCTGGACTGGGAAGAGACATGGGACCTGTGGTTGTGTTGGGGTTGCGAAGAGTCGGTGCTGTTGGCCCGTTCTGGCGACTGCTCGAAGGTCGTAGATCGGGAGAGAAAGATCGTTCAGCGTTGACGATAGAGGGTGGAGGTGATGGATATCCATTGTTGGCCATGGGAATAGGACTTTTATTCCTGATTTCCTTAATTTCGTTTCCGAGATTGAATTCGAAGGGTTCCGCCGTTGGACCTAGACCTGGACCCCTAGGTTCATCCATGGGTGTAGGTGGTATACTGCTCACAGAATCCTTTCCAAAGTGAATATTGAAGGGATTCTCGGGTTCTCTGGTCGAGACGGCTGTTCCAGGACGTGTAGGAGTTCCAGGTCTATTGGCGCCAGCGCTGACGGGGCCTGGCGCAACAAGACTCGTAGAGCTGCCATTGGCGAAGCGTGTGTTGAGATTTATATCTGAAGAGTGAAAGCGCATGTTTCCCATTCCCGGTGCTCTTGGAGCTCCGAGGTCAACCATGGAGGAAGCACCTCCTGTGCCGTTCATATAAGGAGCTTTCCATTGTGAGGGTGGATC
The DNA here is from genome assembly GCA_012977745.1 of Fusarium anguioides. NCBI lineage: Eukaryota > Fungi > Ascomycota > Sordariomycetes > Hypocreales > Nectriaceae > Fusarium > Fusarium anguioides. Next base: position 106,387 of record JAALXK010000302.1, on the reverse strand, counting down.
AAGTGTTGAGCTGGAAGTACCGGGGCGAGCGAGATTTGGCCGGGAGAAGTTACTCTGTCGACGGAGGTCTTTATCTCTAGGGGCGATAGAATCGGGAGATTCAATGCGATGTAAATGATTTATTTGCTTTGAAGGAAGATTCTTGTCCCTTGAATGTGTCAGCAGTTGATATGATAGATAGTGTGGAAGATTAGATTGATTGCTTACTGTGACTTTTTCCTATTGCCTCCAAGTTTGAGGCCAAAGAAGGAAACCATCTTAGAAGAAGATGAGAAAAAGAGAAGAGAATAATAAGAATAAAAATTACCCTGAATCTATCATGAGCATGTGATGACGGTAAGGACAGACAGAGAGTAAGTGTTTTTAGAGATGATGATGTAAAGGTAAGGACATGGACATAATTCAATCTCGTCGTCTCTTCTTAGACCGACCGTTGCCCAGAAGAACGGAACGGAATGAGTAAAGAAGATTGAATGGAAGCTTTGCAAGGAGCAAGGAGCAAGCACTTACCGTAAAGTACCTTAGACAGTCCCGCTCAAACCCAATCCAACCTTAGAAACGGGGGGTGTCTTGAGGTAAAAAGATACAGGGGGTAGCGCACGAGGACCAAGTGGATTAATTTAACAAGACGGGGGACCAACTCAGTAAAGATCAATGTATGTATGTACATTAAATAATGTTGTGTAACTAGAGGAATAAGAATAAAAAGATAAAAAGGTAAAAAAGATTTAGTTGTTGATCATTACTATTCTGTCTATAATCCTTTTCCAAAAAAGATAAAAAGGGGCGTAAAGCGTTACACTTCTCAGCCTGTCATTTTGGCGGATTGGATCAGAATGGATTCTCACTAGTCAGGGCGCTGCGGGAACAGGAACACACATGGCCACCGTCAAGTTCAGGGGCTCGGTCGCGCGGGGTGCTTTTTTTCTTCTCTGAATGGATGAGAATAGGGGAGAGCCAAGAATAGACAAGCCTTTTTTACCTCTTTAGCTTTTTTTCGTGACACAGACAGAGGAGAGAGAAAAGGAAGAGGCACAGCCTGAAACTGATCAACATCAAAGAGTAAGCGGGAGTTTGCTTCTTTTAATAGATGATCTTCTTCTTTTCGTTTGGGGGATCATCAGTGAGACGAGGCGTTAGCTGCGCCTCTTAGACAGACACTGCAACAAAGAGTTGACATATCTCGGAGGCTGAGAAGTTCCCGAGACAAGAAACAGTAATGTATGTACATAGTGTATGTTTGACAAAAAGTGTCGATCACTCTCGTGAGAAATGAAACAGTTACACCACCCTAGTCTCATCCATGCCATTGGGAACCATCGATCAAATCACCAGATTTCGCTTCCCATTAAATCCAAGATTCTAGATACTACAATACCTTTCCAAAATAGAATATCCATACACCATCAATCTTTTCCAAAAATCACTGACGTATTCTTGGCCTTAAATTGCTCGCATAACTAAAAAAGACGCCATTCACCAAAGTGGCGCTCGTCTAAACCGCCTTCTCATTCTTCAGGGGTCTTTACGAGCAGGGGACCCTTTTTCATTTTCATAATTAATGCAAGACTACAGGGGAGTTACAAATGAAGAAAGATCGCCACTGGGAAAAAGAATCTGATTGTTCTTCTGACTCTTTTGGTCTCTTCTGTTATATTGGACTTTAGAGTTCAGAGCTTGGATTGGACGGGTGAAACTTTGAAACGAAACAAGGTAATGTCAACGGGTTTAAAAAGCACCCTTAGTGGTTCATGCATTGGTTAGTTATATGAGTCCGTGTTATCCCCGGCTTCTTGGTTATCCGTGATGACTCTGATGAGTGGTAGTTATACTGACACTTCGGTATAACCGTTCATCAAGGTAACATTTTGGAAAGGCTGCCATGAATATTAACACAGATTAACTTCTAGTCGTAGGGCCTATGTGCTTGACTAGGCTCTTGACCCGCCGTTGTTGCAATGTAATGCATCTCGAGACATCGTCTAAGAAGTAGAAACTCGGTTCAGTTTGATGTTTAGTATTGACCAATTCTTTTTCACCTACTATCCATAAACCCCTACGCCTGTAATACAGTGATAACCATTCCCAAACGCCATGAATGTGACCATCAACCCAACTTAATCCACCACGATATATGCCTCTATACCGTTCATGCAGAGCTCTCCTCCCACTCTCAGAACAGTATGGACATCATAGCTGCTCCAGCAACTTCCTCCTCCTCCGGTCAATCAACTCCTCCTGAACCTCCTCCATCGTCGGCAAATCCCACGTAATCCCATCACCACTATCCCCCGGCAAAGGCTCCCATCCATCTGGCACATCCTTCGGTCCATTCTTAAGCATATGCTCAAAAGCCTGTCTCTCCTTCTCAGCCTCATACTCCAACAATTCCTCGTCCTCCTCATCCGGCGCATATCCATAATACGCCGCGTCAACATTCCTCCTCATATCATGCCTCTCCTCAAGAGGTTTCTCATCGCCCTGATTCCTCGCCGCTTCGAAAAGCTCCTTCACACCAGGAAGTTCCCTCGCTCTTCCAAAGTATTTGTAACCTTTCCCACTGCCCGGTATTTCACGACCTTGTTCATCGTAGATCTTTCCTCCACCGCGCATGTAGTTCGGTCCGCCAAGATTACGTATCTGAATCTCCCACATGTGTTTTTCGCGCATGAGCTTATTGATCTCGTCGTTGAGGTCGCGGATCTGGTAGTCGCTAAGAATAGGATCTTGAATACGAGACATCTTGCGAGAAATCTCCTTTAGGACTTGACCGCGCCATTTTTCGCAGGCGGGAATGGCTTGGACTTCTGTGATGAGCTTTGGACGACGTGTGCGGCCGGCGTCGATGATGCCTAGGTCTGCTGCTTGGGCTTCGCGGAAGCGAAACAGCATAGACTGGGCTTTTTCCGAGTTACGAGCCTGAAATTGTTAGAGTCGGTATACTGGTATAGAATCTGTAGTTTTTGGACGTACCATTTTGACGGATCGGCGGCGTCAAAAGTGATTGAAGAGGAGAGAATGACAACGAGACGAACCCAAAAGTTGAGGTTGAATTGCGACCTAGCAACACAAACACAAGGAAGTTTTCCCAGCCACGCCAGCCTCGTTAAGCATTAGAAGCGAGCGCCACAGCGCCACAGGTAGAGCTTGTGCACGTCCCCTCAGCCTTATCCTTATCCTACGCGCAGTAACGCGACCTAAACCTATAAACTTCAAGATACTATCTACAGCTGTCAACGGCCGACAACAACTGTCACCAGTCAGAAGTATTATAATTCTGAATACTTCTCAAACGCCCGCCATTCAGCGTAAACAATAGGCATCAGTTGCTCAATAAGCCCTCGCTCGGACAATTATAAATAGAGAGCTTCTCTGATCGCTCTCACATCTTTTCTTCCTCATCATCCATCACATCCTCAATTTGCGACCTGGACTTGCTACACACGCTTTGCTTCGATACTTACTTGCTTCGCGACAGCTTCCTCTCTTTGACTTGCTCAGACTTGTTCTCACTTCGCCACTTCCTCAACAACTCCGACTCTCAACACCATGCCTTCGCATCAATTCACCCAGCTCCCTCTCCGACTCCGACCTCCCTTCCTTCCTCCAGTCAAGTGACTGTCCCGGTACGTTCACTACTGACCTTTTGTCTGTACTTTGGATACCCATTTTGGATGCCTTCTTCTCCTCTTCCCTCTTGTTTTCCTTAGGCGTTCTTGTTTTTTGTCTCTTGGTCTTCTTTGGTTTCTTGTCTCTTGGTCTTTTTTGGTGTTTTGGTTTTTGGTAGCTTGACTTTCTGTCTTGCATCTGAGATTTTCCGGGGGTGGCCCCCGGGATTGGCTTTTTTGGGTGTTGGTTGGAGTTTTGCTCTTCTGGCGTTCTGCTCTTCCTCCTGTTCTGCTCTTTTGTTTCCCTTTCTTCTTTTCTTCCCGTTGGCTCTCCCCTCCAAGGTCCGCTGTGATGACAACTGTTCACACCGAGCTTAAGGTGACTCCCATATCTTCTCGGTATGCCCTTCAGGGAAACTCACTAGTGTGGGAACATGTACCTCAAAACAAGAACAGAAATCTGAGCAGACCTTTTTTCACAAAGTATACCTCTATTCCATTCATTCCTGTTTCCGCAAGTGCCTACAGTAGCCGCCATGACGATATTCTTTTACATTTCTCGTGAAGCTGTTCTCTTTTCTTTATATACCCTCTCTTGAGGTGTTCGTAGAGACTGAGACGCTCGTGATTTATCATGATATAGTTTTCAATCGGAGCAGGCTTGGCCTGTGGAGGACAGGTCTGAGAGGGATGGTGGGATTCTTTGAGATACGAATTTGTTGCCCGGTGATGATCAAACGACCAAAAAGCCAAATTTGCAGGCAGCAGCGGCGGGCTTCTTCATCTACGATGGTTGCAGGGCATTTACTTGTTCACTGCCGCGAGTTGTCATTGAGAACCCAAGAGAGCTAATCTGAGGGACATCACATCTTCGTATCTCATAGAAGTTAAATAGTTGTAGAAAAGACAATTGCGCATTCTATTTATTTTCCCTTTTGGTCCCACTCTACAATACAACAGTCCTACGAATACTTTATCGTGCTGTCATAAAAATAAATATTGGTACACGGCTCATCCTCCTCTATTGCGTCTTCTTAGCTGCAGTAGCGGACTTTACAGGCTTGCTGTACATCCACACAACACAGAATGAAAGGAATCCAACAACAGTGGCTGTGATACCAGTCAGACCGGGCCAAGCACCGTTGATAACGTAACTTCGTGGATACTCGTCGTGAGCCATGTGTCTAACACTGACAGTTCGCTTCTCCTCGATGTTGGTCAGGAAGGGGCGCTTGTAGTTGACCATGAAGTTAAAGATGCCGTGCTGGTCGGGCAGCATGAAGTCGGTGCTGTAGGTCGTCTCGTCCTCGCCGGTGTGGGTGGGCTTCAAGGAAAGACGGTGGAATGGTGAAAGCATGGAGAACTCGAGCTGGAGTTGGTCGCCCTCGGGGAGGTTGAAAGGGGTCCAGTCGTTCCAGGCGTATTCGGAGATGGAGATGCTGTAAGACTGTAAAATATTAGCGGAGGCAAGCGCAAATTAAAGAGGTTAACATACAACATCGTTCTTGATGCGGTAGAGCTCAGGGTTGATCTCGTTGTCACCCTGAAGATGGTGTTCAATCTTGTTCACTCGCAGAACACCCAACTCCTGGAAAGTCCAACCAGCCAAGTTGGTGATGAACTCCTTGTTGGCAGGGAAAAGAGGCTTCCCACCCTTGCGAGTAACCTTTGTCTCAAAAGCCTTATCCTGAAGCATCTCAGCAGATCCAACAATGGTGAAACGCGCAGAGTTGCGAGCCTGAAAGACAGACACAAGGGCCAGTTGCTTTCCAGCGGCGAACAAGTCCTCGGGATCGACGGCATCAGCCTGCTCCTTGGGGTTGTAGCTGTATGCTGTAGGAGGAGCTCGAAGAATGGGTGTGAGGAGAGGACCAGCGCCGAGAGTGTGGCCCATTGCGTTAGGAACAGAGATGAATGCGCCGGGGATCTCGAAGTAATCCTTCATGCCGATGCGGACGTTGCGAGGGGCGTCGAGGACGAGGGTATCGTGTGTCTCGGGGGCGGAAACGGCATCGTACGTGAAGTGGTCGACGACCTTGCCGTTGCGCTCAGCGGGGATGGAAATGTCGAGTTGGTCGAGGACAGAGACGAGGGTAACGGGGACCTTGTGTGTAGCAGACATAGTCATGAGGATGTTTCCACCAGCGTTCATGAAGTCAACAATAGACTGGGCAGTCATATTGGGACCAAGGCCTGCGAAAGCATCAGTACAATCAAATTACCCAACGATACAAACATTACGAACCCTTGAGCTTGGTGGGGAGGAAGACAAGATGATCATAAATCCTCTCTCCATACTTGAACAATGACAGTCCTTCGCTCTTGGGTGTCTCGAATGAAATATCATATCCTCGGTCTATCAATTGTAAGCTTCAAGATTTATATCGATAACAATTGAAGGTGTGTGTGTATGCATACCAGTAAGATCGCGGAAAAAAGTAGTGTATGCCTCCTTGTCCTTCGCGCTATCAAGAACAACCAGTAGACGATTACCAGAAGTGCTTACGGCCGAAACCAGCGCGGCAAAGAGAAATATCACGAGACTCAAAAGTGACCGCATTGTGAACGAAGTCAGAATGTGGTTGATTTGATTGATTTTTGGGTGTTGGGGGTTGAAAGTTGAACGTGGACAGCTTGCGATAGCTCTCACTCACTCAGTGGAACCGAGCTTGCGTTTTAGGATACGTAGCCGTAGTTGCTTCCAGGTTGCTTCAGGTCCATAGGTAGGTAGGTTCAGTGGGGGGATTGACGCTAGTCTGTTCATGGTACTGATTCAAAGCTCTCGACCCTAAATGGTTTAGCGTAACTTTTCAGAATAATCCGGTACTCTCGGGCTTGGTTTTTCCGCTTCTGCGATTGGACCGTGAAACTGGATGCCAAAGACCATCACCACCACCAAGCAAACAACCCACGTCAATTGAGTACGAACCGATCTCCCTCTCCATACCGCTATACCCGCTAACAGTGTGTTAAAGGCCACCATGTCTGCGCCTCTCTTCTGGTCAACTCCCCTCAAGTACTGCCGCTGGGCAGCCCGCGAAAAGCCCGCCCTCTTCTGGTCCGTCATCATCGGCGCTGCAGGTCCCATCGCCATGCCCATTGTCCCTCCGATCCGACATTACTTGGGCGATATCGATGCTCCTCCGGTTCCCGTGACCTACCCCAGTGCGTTCTCTCGCCTTCGAATACGATGCAAGACAAGACAAAGCTAATATGTATAGTTCCCACTGGTCCCAGGAAACAGCTCACCGGCTACGACGACTAAGAATCTCGAATTGAGGAGAATGAAGGAAATATCACGGCTCGGAAATTAAAAGAAAGAGGAACGAGCATACAAATTTTGTACAAACTACGGCGCAGCGGAGGAAGAGGATATCATAGAAGAAGAAGCAAGGGACGAGTCTAGGTCCAAATTCAGCAGCAATTGACGCTCCAATTCGATTTTTTAATCAATTCATCCATCCATCCATCCATCCATCCATCCTCCCACCGGCTGTCTACAACCTTTCGATACCTATATATGTGGATATGCGCCCACTTGCGCGAGGCAGCTGTTTTCTAACATGCAACATAAAGTCAAACAGGAAACGCCGCTGGCGATGTGCAAGAAGCAAAAGCAAAATATCCTCCTTCTTTTCAATCATACGAGCCCGCTGCGGCTGTGGTTTCGAACTGGTGTTCGATTCGGTAGTGACAGGCTCTATCTGTCCCTGTTCAGTAGATTCCACTCATACTAAGATTTGTTAGTGATGTATTTACTCTTTGGGTGGATATACTTACAACTCGGCCTTCATCGTCACCTGTGTAGACAGTTGTTGGCATTGGACTGATGCATGTTATGCCTGCCTCTGTGTTTGCACCCTTTTCGTTCTTGTAGTCCACATGGTCAAGTCTTCTGAGAAGCTCGAGCGTCCATCGACTGCCCACGATACTGCGTCGCCAGACATTGACCCTGCCACGCTTGTGGCCTGTAAAGATCAGATAATTGTCAAGCCACTCATTTCCAGCACCTTCGTAAAAAGCGCATGAATGGATGTAATCGTCCTGTTCAAAGCACACATTCTGCTCCAGAAGCAATGTGCCGTTGAGAGTGTATAGGATCACATTTGGTCCAGAGCAGAGCAAAATCTCGCCAGAGATGTCATTGATCCGGGCAGATTCAACAGGACGCACTAGCGGCAGTTTGCGGATGAATGAGAGTCGGTTGAGATCCCACAAGAAGGCTTGTCCATCTGCAGATACAGTCAAGAGAGTACAGAACGCCTTGCTGACTGCAATTGTTGTGACTGGTGATTTGTGTCCAAAAAGACTGGATCTTGGCAACAACTCGACCGGCTTACCGGGTGAAGTTTGAAGAGCGTATACCGAAACGACACAGTCCTCTCCAGCAGTGATCAAAGTTTTGGAGTCGGCAAAACAAGCACAAGAAATCTGTCCAATATGAAGGTTCTCAAATAGACCAGCAGGCTTTGGTAAGTTAGCGACGTGGTCAGAAATGGGAACAAGGTTTCGCATTACCTTTCGGTTATCGCTAAAGAAGAAGCGAATACTGTTATCAGCGTATCCCCATTCAAGGAATTTGTCATATGGAGGAAAGTTCAGGCGGAATGGAGAAGCGCACAGCAACCGGTCCAGCTTGGAGGCGTAGATGAGAGAAGCTACACGCTCATGGCTTTCTGTTAAGGGTCAGTCAGTGGAGTTTAAGTCAAAAAAACACAGAGCTCTTACCGAGGAGAGGATGTGGCAGGCAGCCCAGTGAAAACACACTGGTATCCAGTCGCCTAGTAGGACATTGCACATGTTCTCGAGCAGGATGAGACTTCATAAACACTTGATGAGGCGTCTGTCCAAAGTTGTGAATCACACCAGCGAGAATAGCTCTCTCCTTCGCATCGGTGATGCTATCCAAGTCTGTCGCACCACGGTACGAGAGATGATGGAACACATTGAGGTTCTCTACAGCCGCCTCACCTCGCTGCTTGAAACCAAACACGAGATCAATCCATTGATGTAGATTCTCGCTCACGTATGGACTCTCAAGTGCCTCTCTGTGCTTTGCGATGAAGATCCTTGGATCACCCTTTGCCCATGGGGGAAGTTCAACGTGATCGACCTTAACGCCGTTGCTCTCACGATGGCCAAAGTTGTAACCATTGACATTGGTCAGGAATTCGGGGAGACAGTAGAACTCAGGGATAAGTTCTCTCACGTCAGCCTTGTTCCTGCAGGACGCTGACTTCCATGCTTCTGGGATAGATTGGAACAGTCGGTCTGCGTGATCGAAGCTCCCTCCTTGTAGAAGAATGTAGGATTGAACAAAAGGTGGTAGACGAATCAGGTACGACGAGACAATCATAGCGGAAGAGTAATGTGTGCCATAATGGAAAGGGATCTCTCCGATCTCTGCCAATGCATTGTAGCTCTCGACGAAGCCTCCAACTCTGTTTGGTGTCTGAGCACCCATCGGCTTGGACAGATCACGGAAAGTGTTGGGGTCATCAAGATCCAAGTCTTCACTTGTGTAGTCTGCCAGAACCCAAGGGAAGACAGGATACTGGGTGAGATCGTTGAAGGTCCTTCCAGCCATGGTGTTGACCATCATGAGGTAGTGGAAATTCGAGATCTCACCCTTTTGCCATTTCTTGAGGATTGGGTTCCACGGTGATGAGTTGAAGAATGTACCAAACTTGGAGCCAAATCCTTGGGGAGATTCGTCAAAGACCTTGAGAGACTCTAACCGCCAAGCATCTTCGGGGTTAGGCAGAGTGTTTGCGCCGCTTGTATGGGGTGCTTTGTTGAGCATTTTAACAAAGAGATTATCTCGGACCGCTGGGTTGATTGTAGTCAACAAATAACTTCGCCCATCGGTAAAGAACACTTCAATCGCAACATCTCGGAACAAGAACCGACGTTTCGAGATACTGATAACATCTTGCCAACGCCAATGTCTTGACTCCTGTTCCTTATTGTTCTGTCGCTTCTCAGAAGTCTTGGCATCTGTGACGATTTGAGAGAAAGGATCACGCTCTTCAGGAGGAGCTTGCCAGACATTGACAATGTCACCATTAGCACACTGGAACACGTTGTCCATTATGTAAAGGGCATCCTTGCCTATTATGAGGATTCCCTCACATGCTTCCAGACCAATGATACGTGAGACATTGTATGCAGATTGAACTTGATCTCCACGCTCTAATCGTCGCATCACCTTGCGGTTCTTGTCTTCAAAGCCTTCATCTCCCTCGTTTGGATCATTGGGATCATCCACGAGCTCAAAGTCATCCTCGGGCGCGACACCAGAGTTGGGCTGCTCTGCTGACTCGGTAGATTCTGGCTCTTCTGTGAATTGAGGCGTTTCACCGTTACCATCCAGAGCTGCGGCTGCGGTTGGCTTTGTCGGTGTTACAGCAGATGCCACAATCGAAGGCGCTGGGCTGGCCGTGTTTGTGTTGATTCGGAGAGTCTGCAACACCTCGCTCGCTTTTCTCTTTGGCTGATACTCATCCTTACTGATAGTGAAGTCTGGTAGAACCCTCAGTCTCATTCGGTTTCGTCCTTCAGTTCGGTCAAGCTTCCATTTAGGAGTGGCCGCTTCGCTGAACACAGCACCAGGCCTCATAAGATCCCTCTCCATCTTATTGTAAGCTGCGCTCAAGAAAACAAGATCGTCCTGTTGGTCCTGCATGAGACGCTGGTATTTGAAGTACTCAGAATTGTAGATACTCTTCATCCATGCGCTGTTACCAATGTCGTGGTTGAGGAGAATCTTGTCCGTGCTGATGCCCTCCGCATGCAACAATCTGAGTTTGTCTTTGCGTTTGGTCAAGCGAACCTTAGCCGTCTCCGAGGTACGCACGTTCTCTGAACTAACGAAATCTTCCCATGTTTTAGACATACCGCCAAAGAAGAGCACATCAAGAGATGGGCGGTGCTTATCTACCCAATCAACGAATGTCTCGTCATCCACGCCTGTCAACTTCTGGAAGTCTTTCGAAAGCTGCTTCTGATCTGAAGACATGCATGAGCGAATCAAGGTAGCAGATTCCTCTGGCTTCTGAACCAAGATAATGCGGAGGAAGTTAGCTGCCGCAATACGAAGGGGCATCTTGTCGCCAATGAGCTTCGTGTAGAGCTGGTACCAGAAGAGCTTCAGAAACTCGTCTTCATTAGTAAAGCATCCCAGAATTGACATCTGCCAGTAGACCATCTTCTCCATGAACTGCTTAGCCTCCACCAGAGTGGTCTCTGGGCTGTCAAGATCCGATAGTCTCAAAAGAATGATTCTTAATAGACAGCTTCGAACTGAGGCAACAGCCTGGCTGCAAAGCCGGACACTCTTGAGGGTCGAGATGTCGGGTCGTTGCAGAAATTCGAGTAGCATACCAATAAAGTCAATCATGACCTCAGCGCCATTCATGAACCATCCCTCAAAAATGGCTTCTGACATATGGGCACAGAATCGCGAAAGATTGGTCAGCACTCGGGGTTCGCAAATTGCTTTCTGATTGAGTTGGACATTGTTCGTTAATTGAGCAATCACATGCTTCAGGATATAAGATTCGAAGTACGCTTGATGTTCGCGGAAGCCAGGAGGAACTTTCGTGAACAAGCCAAATCCTGCAAAATCCTTTCGTGAAAGTAGCTGGTCCATAAAGACATTCACTGCCAGCTCGAGAAGTCCATCCAAGATATCGCTGCTTGGCCTCTTGCTGGGTGTCGATCGCAATGGCGGTAGCGCGGGGTTCAAACGGGCTGGACTGGGTCCTACTGGTGACTTTTGCTGGGTAAGAAGGATAAATGATGAAGCTCTTCTCAACGGTGTGCCCTTGGGTGGTGTTGACTGAGGCGATGGCACTGGATCCACACTTGTTGTTCGCACTATTGGCGTGGCATGGGAACCACTACCACCGATCGGCCGGATGATAACATCTGTTCCCTCAAATGTCAAGGCTGTATCGCCAGAGTTCAACTCTGTTTCGGGGGTAACTGCATCGGCGCTGACAATGACTGGGTAGAGTGCCGATAGCAGCAGTCTCACCCATTCCGAGTTCAGGGCAAAGTCTCTGAACTCTGTTGAGCGCTCATGGAGGTCTAAAAGGAAGCGAATCACGGTGTGCAAAACGCCAGCGTAACTAGCAACTCGTTCGCTGTCTCGTGAAAAGTTCAGGCGTGTCTCAAGAGCAGTAGCCAAGTTCATAGAGCTTGCTCGTGGACGTAGTTCGCTCGAAGATGCATGCTTCTTCAACGCAAGTGATGGCGCGACATGTGTTGCCGGGGAGTCTGGATCATCTTGATGCCTCATTACATCTTTCAGACCATGCTGCAGCATTGCAGTGATAACTAACAAGGAGTCTGGATAGACGACCTTGCGCTTACCGAATGTCTCCAAAAGGTTGAAGAAGTCAAAGTTTCTATCAAAGTTGATCTCAGCAACGTCATAACCAAACAAAATGCTGAAGCAGATGGGCCATAGAGTCGGCATATCCCAAAATCGCTTTAGTCTGTTTGACATGATGATGAAGCCTCCCGACTTTCCGGCGAATTTCGAGGTGTAGTTAGAACCATGCGTAACAAGGAGACGTGCCAGGATCTTGCAGCCATGGACAACGACTTCTGGGTCATCTTCAGCCAGCAAGTAGAGGAGCCACTACAATTATCAGCAACGCCAAGCAACAGACACGAAGGCACGTACCTTGTTGGTCACAGTTCGAGCAAACTTCTTAATGTGAGCGGTATTGCCTTTCTCGCACAAAATGCGCGAGTACATGCTCAGAACCTTGACTCCCAGCTGCTTCTTAGTCAAGAACTTCAAACCAGAAGCGACCGCAGCTGCGGTGGGATCTGTTGGTGTTCCTCTGCGCCGTGGGAGCGGAGTACTGGATCTGGACACGGCTGAGAGAGGTCGGGGAGTTCGTGATAGCGATGAAGGTTGAGAGTGAAAGGCGTAAGTGATGAAAAGCGACAAAGACCGCATGACCTCTTGACTAAAGTTGGACGATACGAGAACTTCGAAGGCTCCCATAAAGTGAGATATCGTGTCTTCTGAGACAACCTCTCCCTTCATGGCATCTAACAGTCTTTTGACGATTCCTGGTAACGGTTAGAACAACTCGCCATGCCCAAACCCAATGCGACTTACTCATCCTTATCAGCCTCCGGCTATTGAACTCATGGTACTTGCTCTTGACCGCAAATGTCACAAACTGTTTGTAATATAGCTCTTGGATCCGTGGTGCCGACTTGCGCCAAATGTCCAAGTCAATAAGTAAGATGCGATATGCGAGGGGGTTGATGATAAATGATTCCATAGGCTCTGTGTGATTATACCCAACGAAACCAAGGATCAGGCTGAGGAGTTGGAAAGCTAGTCGATCGCGATCTTCGTTAGAAACCTGGAGTCGGGTGACGGTAGAATCACCGCTGCTGCGATCATAGCCCAGTTTCACGCGGAGAAGCATAGCCAGGATGCCGTACCCATTGTCCTTTTCTATAGCTTCACTGTTTCTCCAGCTCTGGCGAATGCAGTAAAATAACATTTCCGCTGCTCGCACTGTCTCTTCAATTGATGACGCTCGCTCGAACAGCTTCAAGGCCAGTGGGGTGAAACCTGCTAGACGCCAAAGATTCTCATCCAGATATGATGGCACAGCGACTATAGGGCTGCCTCGGAATGATAGAAGGCCTTGGACTCTAAACAAGGAATCTGGGAGACTCGGAACAGCACAGTTGATCGCCAAAGGTGCACCCTCCTGGTTTGATGCGCGGAAGAGATTGCGAGCGCAGTTTCTTGGCAGTGATCGCAAAAGCCCTGTGTCATAGAATTGCACATTTTCTGGGAATGTTGCGGACGGTAGAATACTTAGGAGAATTTTGGACTCTGGGAGCAGCGAACCAGCCTTCTCGCGCACAGCTCTAATAATGTCCGAGGTCTCACCCTTTCCAGGATGCGCAATCTCATTGCGAAGTCCTAGGGTGGCCGATGCCTCATAGGTCTGAAAGCCTCCTAAGCTGTCCTGAAAGTTGCCCTGGTATCGCGGTCCAAGGCCATAGTGAACTGCCAAAAAGTCATCACTCAGAGCGTCCTCGAATAGATGCGCAGAAGCAAGTGACCAGCGGGAGAAAACGAGGCCAGGTCCAATTTGATTTGAGAGATCTTTCGGTGTACCGATAAAAGCCTGCACTGGGTTGGTTTTGTTCTGGTTAGAGTTGAATGAGGCGAAACTATCATGTGCACCATTTGACAGGGGTGGTAGATGTGGATAGTTGCAACGAATTTGTTCTGAGAATTCACCATTGACATAAAGCGACGCCTTGCTAGTAACCATGGTTTTTGGTCGGCGGTGCACAATAGCGATGTGGTACCATTTCTTCTCCTTGAATGACACGGACTTGAAGCGCACACTAGGCTTGTTAGAAGTAACAGATGTTTGAAGGATAAAGTTGTGAGTGTCTCTCTCGAGATACATGAGTAGAAAACATGCTTGTGTGGAATCAAAGACCCCGAATATCGTTGTATGTGCAGTAGGATCGAAACTGTCTACTCGAATCCATGCTGTAAACGTGTAACCTGCGCTAGACTGCGGCGGAAACGATCGACCAAGACTAGACAACTCGAGGGATGAATGTCCGTGTAATGAGAGATCGAATTGGAAGAATGGAGGGCCAGAATGTTTCGATGTCATCTGTAAGCAGAATTCGGATGCTTCAGATCCGGGAGTTGATAGTAAGAATTGTGTATCGGCTGGTTCATTTACACCCAAAAACATGAGCATTTTGCAAATAGCCAAAACCTTCTCCCGCTCAGGCGGGCTGAGAGCTGAATCGGCATTGAAAGCAACTCGAAGGAACTGTGATAAGGCGCCGGTCGAATGGACAGCAGCCCGGTTATATATGGAAACAGCGACAATACAATGGATTGTCTCTAAAACAAGCAGAGAGGCTGGACTCGCAAGGCCATCTTTCATTCGTGGAATTGCTGTCCAGAAGCTGACAACCGCTCTCAGAATTTCAGGATGCTGTATAATTGTCTTGGCATTCACAACCTCCCGCACGCCAGGTGTGATATTCTCCGCAGATTTGGCTAACACCAGATCCCATTGTTCTTCAGCGCTATCGTCATCTTCCTCTTTGGGAGAATTCTCGTCATCGGGTCGTAGCGATTTCGCGATTGATTGGCAAAGTAGGTCGAGTGCATCGTCGTCGAGGGAAAAGGCCAGCAGCTTGCCAAAGACATGGCAGCTTATCCAGGCATCAGGTTCAGCTCCGCCGAGTCCTATGCTTGCGATGACTTGTTCCAAAGCCTCCCAGCCGCCTCCTTCTACTCTATATCGAAAAAATCGTCGGTTTCCCGAATGTCCGCGCAAGGCTTCCGATAGAAGATTGAGACAGTCTCCGAGTAGCTTAAACAGCGCAAGCATGTCCGCATCGCTTCGCTTATCGGGATTGTAGTAGCCTGAAAAGGCTCGCAGCAGGTTAAGGATGGTTTGGAAGCCTTCAGCATGGCGGAAGTCATCTTGGAGGACGGGCGAGTGTGTCGCAGAGATATGCTGAATAATATATCGAATCTTTCGTAACAATGGCGGTATTTGAGGGAATCCGTCTTGTTGGTGGAGTGTCGTGTCAATGGTTAGAGCATCAAGCAAGCCCTTTAAGATTTCAAACGACTTTGTGATCGGTGGGTTCGAGGCCGAAGTGGACGACCGGTATCTTCTTGGTATTGAGGCCATTTTTTAGCGATTGTATAATCACAAGTTCATTCCAGGAACAATTTCCCCCTGAGCCCATCAAGGGTCCAGGCCGTTATCAGTAGTCGTAGGCATCGAAGAGTAAGATTTAGAACTTGTTGGAGCTACCAGCGCGGGGCGCATGAAGGAAGCTCTCGGACGGGAAAGGAAACGAAAGGACAGCGCACACAACACAGCCACGAGCTTGATGAGAAAGTTGTTTGACGGGGTAAACGTAAACTATCGGGTGGTCGGTATGGAAACACGATAAGCAAAGCTTTGAAGCTGTAAAATTAGCGAAGGTGTCTTGAAACAACGGTCACCTACAGACTGGAGCCTGCACTACGCTCCGTCAATGCTGCAACTGCAACTCAAGGTCAGCCTTGAAGGTGTGGCTTAGCTTGGGTTGTGGCGAAGGCAGCCCCTCATTCCCACTTTGGGCAGATCAACTGAGCTGACGAAGCTCGAGTAACTGTGTTGGAGTGACATGTACGCGTGCGCCTGATGGAATCCCCCACCCTCATGTAAAAGGAGGGTTAAAGGGGAGGTGTATTGGAGGATGTCAACTGCATCGGTTCAATAATCGCCATTTTTAAGTCAAGATGATGTTGATACTTCAAGACATGTCTTGGATAAAGCCATGTCTCTGTTCGGTGACGTCGATAAACGGTGCAGGGTAGATTGGATGAACATGAACAGGTCATCTTCAGGCGGGTAATATGGATGATAGTACTATTATTTTACTGCTTATATCTTATATAAATTGCTGATATTTCTCATCACTGTAGATATGAAAGTCGCTACAGCCCATGCCTTGTATCTGTATTGTGAGCATCTGTGTTCGCATAACAACGTCTAAACATGTTCTGTTCGGAACAAAGATTGAACCATGAGGACTAGAGATCAGAGCAAAGTTGAACCCTGGATCCACAGACAAACAACTTTAGGAAATACACATTGAGGCTCTTATTTGAGGCTCTATTAATTATTCAACTTGTTAAGACTGGCTTGGCCGCATATTGCTGATAATAATGCGACGTCGGCCTCAAATCAGGGTCTTGCAGCTCAGCTCAGCTCAAATGTGCCTACAGATCTGTCAACGTGGTATAAAACTACCTAACAATTAAATAAAGTTATCCAACTTTAGTGTTGGTTTCGTTTAATAGTTTAAATCTACAATTATATTTTTGTTTATCTGATATTTTTAGCCAATGTTGTTCTTGAGCTGCATCATGACCTCAGGAGCTTGGTCGTCAGATGACGTGGAACATATTGAAACCATAGATGTTCCGAGATCCGCTTATCATCATCTCAAACAAGTTGGTATCAGCTTATCTACTGGATACAAACTGATGCACAGAGACAATCTGTTGAGTACATCCGCCCTTCCGATGCAAGGAATGAGCTACAAGTACTGGATAATGGCGTTATCTGACGGCGAGATAACAATTGCTCCGAATTGCTTGAGTGGATACGGGAGCTCTCAGGAGCTTCTCCAGAAATCAGACGCGCTACGCATGTACATGTATCTCAGAGCTCACCCGATCTTGCTGGAGCTTGCTTATGGTGCCTGGCTGGCGTGCATTGACAATGCAGAATGCACTGACCAATATGTTCAGTCTCGGTTGTTTTGGATGCCTGAATGATTGCCATGGATGAAATTGCTTATCAATTTCGCATGGTGAATCATGACGTCTTTATTGTCGCGTAGAGTCCCTGAGTCCTTCCAAGGAATCCATGGTATCCTGTAGTCAAAAGGTCACTTTTTAACCCCGGGAACGGACTGGGATGGTGAGGCGCTGTTCTGTTGCTGGCCTGGCGGCGTAGCTTGCTTTGCTGAATAGCGCTTGAGAGAGTTGAGACATGGGCATGCAATACAAGGCACGTGCCAGGGACGTCGTCTGACTCGATGGATCAGGCGGATTAAGTCAGTGGGGGCCAATCGGAGCCAAGGCGCTCCCCGCATTCTACGTTTTAGCACTGGGTAAAGGGACCTAGAGAGACACCTGTTTTTGGCTCAAGACACCGCAAGCCGAAATGTACCTGACCTTGTTGAAGCTCGCCCTGTCTGAGTGGATCTTGGTTTCGCACGAGTGGGATACTTTGGTTGAAGGACGTAGCACAGTGTTGATGAGCTTGCGAAGCCATGATGTACTGTATCTGCATGCATACGTACGGCTGAGTAATTGATTGTAATGGATCAGCCTTGAGAATGCTCTGATGAGTATTGGGAATTGGAATGGATAAATTTAGGTAAAGTTAGGTGATTCTTACTATAAAGCCATTCAAGAATCTTGAATCAGTCAATAGACTTAGTTCTTACCGTTTGGCTTCAGTGACACTGTCGTCGTGTTCGCTCCCGTTTACCGAGAGCTTATCCATGATCCATGACTCGAAACGAGGCGGACAAACACGACCGGACTATCAGCCTTCGTCAACATGAGGCAATCACTCGCCATCAGTTGATGTGCAAATCATCAGAAAGCGGTGAAAGGATCACCGAATAAAAACTGCCAAACGCTGTATCTTGCCAAATACCATCAAAACCACCCATATCAAACACCTCATACTCATCATGACCATTCCTCGGGTCAAGACGGCTGAATCGTAGCCCGCCTCGGCCTTCTCACCCAAAAAGACTTCGCACTGTCTGTCATGAGAGCTAAGAAAGTACCTGGCTCAAACAGGTGCCGTTATCGCATTGCCTCGGCGACGACCATTGGCCCTTTAGCACAAACACTAAGCCGGATACGGTACTCAGCCACTGTGTTATCGCCCATCCTAGCGATGGATGCGTCACACCCTCCCCCCAGCCTAGGCCTGGCCTAGGCCGCTGAGGCAACACTGGAGCTGTCGCACGCTGCTCGTACTTTGCTTATCTACCCCAGGTCCTGCCGCCATCGCTCCTTCTTCCTTTCATCATCTCATTCATATCACCATCATCTCTCTCCCCCATCTTTTTGTAGTATCGATCTCGTCTGATTTCATCAATTCAGACGGTCGAAGGGACATCAATTTGTCCATTTGTCTTGTTTCTTTGAGTCGCAGGTAGACCAAGTCCAAGCTTTTTTGAAGTCGTCATTGCGCGTTCGTCATCACATCACCATGAAGTCCGCCCTCACTCTCTCCATGGCGGCTGTCGCCAGCGCTGCCTCCTTCAGCGTCGGCACCGTCCACGACAAGGCCGCTCCTATCCTCAGCTCCATCGATGCCGAGACCATCCCAGACTCGTACATCATCAAGTTCAAGGATCACGTTGATGAGCATGCTGCTACCAACCATCACATGTGGGTTCAGGACACCCACAAGCAGGGCGAGACTGAGCGCCTTGAGCTCCGAAAGCGTTCCATGGGCTTCACAGACAAGACCTTCTCTGGCTTGAAGCACACCTTTGACATTGGTGAGGCCTTCAAGGGCTACGCCGGCCACTTTGACGAGTCCATGATCGAGAAGGTCCGAAACCACCCTGACGTAAGTTATCACCATTTATGCCTCATGATTCATCACAAGCTAACCAACCACTCAGGTCGAGTTCATTGAGCGAGACACTCTCGTCCACACCATGGTCCCCGTCTCCAACAAGGACATGATCACCGAGGACAAGTGCGACGGCGAGACCGAGCGACAGGCTCCTTGGGGTCTTGCCCGTATCTCCCACCGCAACACCCTCAACTTCGGTACCTTCAACAAGTACCTCTACTCCGCCGATGGTGGTGAGGGTGTCGATGCCTACATCGTTGACACTGGTACCAACGTCGACCACGTCGACTTCGAGGGCCGTGCCCACTGGGGTAAGACCATTCCCTCCGGTGATGCGGATGAGGATGGCAACGGTCACGGCACCCACTGCTCCGGTACTGTCGCCGGTAAGAAGTATGGTGTCGCCAAGAAGGCTAGCGTCTATGCCGTCAAGGTCCTCCGATCTAACGGCTCCGGATCTATGTCCGATGTTGTGAAGGGTGTTGAGTTCGCTGCCACCAGCCATCTTGAGCAGAAGAAGAAGGCCAAGGATGGTAAGCGCAAGGGCTTCAAGGGTTCCGTCGCCAACATGTCTCTTGGTGGTGGCAAGACCCAGGCTCTCGATGCTGCTGTCAACGCCGCTGTACGCACTGGTATTCACTTTGCCGTCGCCGCTGGCAACGACAACGCTGATGCCTGCAACTACTCCCCCGCTGCCGCCACCGAGCCCGTCACCGTCGGTGCCTCTGCTCTCGATGACAGCCGTGCCTACTTCTCCAACTACGGAAAGTGCACTGACATCTTCGCCCCCGGTCTGAACATTCAGTCCACCTGGATCGGCTCCAAGTACGCCGTCAACACCATCTCCGGTACCTCCATGGCCTCTCCCCACATTGCTGGTCTCCTGGCCTACTACCTCTCTCTTCAGCCCGCTGAGGACTCCGAGTACGCTGTTGCTTCCATCACCCCCAAGAAGCTCAAGGAGAACCTCATCTCCGTTGCCACCGAGAACACTCTCTCCGACATTCCCTCCGATACCCCCAACCTGCTTGCCTGGAACGGTGGTGGTTGCAGCGACTACAAGAAGATCGTTGAGGCTGGTGGCTACAAGGTCAACAAGGCTGCTCCCTCTTCTCGCGTCGAGGAGATCCAGCACGCCGTTGAGAAGGAGATTGGTGTTGTCTCTGACAAGCTCACCACTGGTGCCAAGCAGTTCGGCAACAAGGCTGAGAAGTTCTCCAAGAAGATTCACGAGCTCGTCGATGAGGAGCTTGAGCAGTTCCTCAAGGAGCTTAACCTGTAAGATTTATAATCTTATCATGTGGTGCATTGGTTACGCATTGTTTGTTGGGATTACGGATTGGCATGGGTTCTTTTTGGTTTGGGTTACGTGATATTGACAGGGGCGCTTGCTCTCTTTGATGACCAGCTGTCGTCTCATTGTGGTTTTTGATAACATGGATTAGTTCCATAAGCGGGCTAGATTTAGGCTTGCTATAACAATACATCTCCTTATTCTAAGAATAATACTTGTCTCTTGTGCCTTGTGTGATTTTTTTTTCCTTGTATATAAGCCAGTGCTCATTTGTAGTGTTCTATGGCGGGGCTGCGTACCTTCCGTCTCTTGTTAACCTGTGAATAGTTCCTCCCTCCTTCGAGCCGCCCACCAACACCTCGTTCCTGCCCCAAGTCGACCTGATGCACCTGTCGAATCACTCTCATATTTACCATGCCTCTATCTTTGCTTCATTCCACCTGGTGCCATCACCAACAACGAATTACTCTATTCTTCAACTGCTGCATACGAGTCTACAATCAGCTTCATACATACCTCAATTCTTAGCTTTGTGGTTACAACTTCCACCCACTTATGAGAGATGTTGCGACGTAAAAGCTCTCGAAAGAAGAATCGTCCTCCTCTGAGTCGAAGCAAATCCACCAATTCTGTCGTCCGCAATCCCATCCGTGACCTTGAGTCCATTAACCCTGCGAGAGCTGAACGGGATGCAAACATTACTGCTGTGGTATCCTATTATCGAGCCCAAGATCGACCCAGTATTGAAGGGATGTCTATACCTTTAGACCCTGCGAGCTTTTATCCGGACAAGAGCGATGGCACTAGCAGTGTCATTAGACATAGCCTTAAACGGTCTGACAGTGCCCGGAGCAGTCTCGGCACCCCAAACATTGCTCGACAACAAAGCGTTCGTTTTACAGGACCTTTAGCCCTCCCACGCAGAAATCCGGCACTGAGGGCGAATGGAGGCAGAGATTCGCCTACAAAAGCTACTTCTACAATCCATGCGTTTGGCAACGCAAACAGACCCTCATCCACGCTGTCGTTCCATCACGAAAGACCAGACAACTACTCCCATACCCGACGTTACCTAGAAACGCTGCAGACACCCGACACGTGCTACAACCCCGAGGAAGATGCCGCGTCGATGTCTGTATCTTTCAAAAAGGTTCGAAAATCTCGTTCGATGTTGAGTTCTTCGCATGATGCGACAGGGACTATTTCCAGCAAGAGCTGGTCTACAAAAGCTCGACAGCCACCGACATTGTCCCGATCTCTGCCTATGAGCAGCGAAGATGAGCCATTGAAAGATGCGATACCACCCAATTCTGGTCTCAGAGCTGCGACATCAATGAGCTTCCTCAAGAGCCGGCGACGATTGGCGGCATCACGCTCGAGCAGCCGTGCTGAAGACGCTAACCTAGCAGTCCAACTTGCCAGAGAGAGGTTCCGGCAAATTCAAGAGCAAGATGAGCAGAAGAGTCAATTGCCTTCATTTTTACGATCAAAACACAGCCAAAGCGAAGGCTCTCCCGGTTTCCGAAAGTCTCTACGAGATATCAGCAATGACAGCACGGCCATTTCGAACTATTCCACCAATACTGTCCCAGGTTCTAAACAACGAGGCATCCGAAAGACCGCACGCAAGGTATCCCATGGCCTGAGATCGAAACTACGAGGACTTTTCGGCAGAGGAAAGGATTCTGAAGGATCTGAGCAACATGAAGAAGACCAAGTTGCTGCAGAAAAGGAATGGGATGCAGAGAGCTGTCTACAAATTCCGGATACTGAGTCGACTGAGGAAGCCTCCATGTGTCGAGTTACATCGCACATTCCTTCGTTGCACGACGTACCATCAAACCAGCAGCTCAGGTCTCGTAAAGGCAGTGTCGAAAGCTTTTGTGACTGCGAACAGCATGTTCCCGACGACAAGTCTCGTGTCACCAGTTGGACGAACTCAATGACAAACACAGTGACAAGCCATGGGACTCTCGGAGACTGGGAGAGACAGCGCCTCTCTGTTATCAAGGAAAACGGTACACATATTCCATCATCGCTTCGATCGATCGAACCTCTGGAGCAAAGGACTCGCGACATGATAGCAGACATGTCGATGGACAGTGAGCGCGTTTACTCTGCCCTCATGGAGCGACTTGCACAGAAAGACACAGAAAGAAACTTGCAAGGCCAGGCCTCAGTCAAGTCTCGGGAATCAACTTATGGGCAGGATGACGAGAGATGTCAATCGAATAGACAATGGGATTGCTCTACCATTCGATGTGTTCGGCCTGACGATAACATCTTCATGGATAAGAAAGATCATTCTTCACAGAGCTCGAGTTCGGTTACTAAGGTCCTAGATAATAAGAATGACAATCCACCTCAAGTCATTTCTACGCCCGCGCATGAGAGCACCACTGCCTGGAATTGGAGTGACGATAGGAACTCTGAGAGTGGGAGAGCCAGTGTTCTTCTCAGTGGCATTGAACCGCCCAAAGCCATTACTCAGAGAAGCTCTGCCTTTTTTGCCAGTCCATCTTGCCACTCATTTAAATCACCCAGTCCATATCGTCGTGCACTACGAGCTAGCAAGATGAGTTCCTCTGATGATGAACCTGGTGGTTTGCCTGGATCTCTATACTTGACTTCTCTGTCGGCTTTGAGCCTTCCAACTCGCCAAAACAGCAATCCATCTTCGGAGAAGGATTTTCAGGTCACAGATACGGAGAGCGTCTACTCTTGTGCTGCAGATGATTTCGAGCCATTGTCTACATCCGAAGAACCCAACACCCTGGGACAATCTACGGCTTGCGCATACAACTATGGACCCTCAACCGATGACCCTGTGGAAATAACAGCTCGCCGCCATCAACGTGAAATATCAACAACCAGTTCAGTGGAATGGAAGACCTGGCTCAGCTCAAAAATGACCAAGTTCGAAGAACCTTTGACACCCACCAAGAGAGAGAACTGGAAGCAAGAGAGCGGTGCTACTCCGCTACTAGGCCATGTCAGAGAGAATGCTTCGATGGGTTCTTCACCAATGCATTTTGCACCTACAGCCGATAGTGTGTCCAATCGTAGCCCTCTGCGTCACGTCGAGGGCAACGGACAAACCCACCAAGATAGCCCAGCGAGATCGATGCGCCAAGTTATTATCGGATACGACGAAAATGCATCACCCAAAACCAGAGCCAGTGCCTATGATAAAGAGCAACCTCCATCGATACCGCCCCGGAGCACGCTACGGGCAGTGCCTTCTCTCCCAAGCGTTGGATCATTGGGGCGCGTTATGGACCAAGGATCGGTGAAAGGAATGCAACGGATGCGATCTATGAACACGATAGGCCGTCTCAATTCAACCCCGGAAGAGTCTATCAGTAAGCGTCGTTCTCGACCGCGCCTTAGCGGTTGGCAAGGCTCACCAACCAAGTCGAGCCCCGGTGTTGGTGCTCGCGCGAATATGCAACCGCTTAGATCAACTGAATCGCCTGTTCCAAAGCGGGAGTCCGATACGGACTATTTTACGAGCAGGAATCAAGTAACTCAGGAGAAGACAGGAGACTTGGCGCGGGAAACAGAGATGGATGCTCAAGTTATGGGCAGTAAGACGATGGTGGACATGTTTTTGAGCAGCCGGCGCAACAGGGGAGATGGTGGAAGTAGCGGATTTGGCAGTTCGCCAGCAGCCTTTCTTTGATGCGGTACATAATGACGTTGGAGTGTTACCGATATGATGGAGAACAATGTTAGTGGATGAGAAGGTGGACGGAGTAATGCTATGGCAGGCCATTAATACTCTTGTATATATCTTAGTCGAAGGGAGTTATTGGCCGCAGGGTTCTTCCGCAATAAAACATGTCATTAGACACTGAATTATGTAGATATAAGTCAGGCCGTGAGCTGGGTGGTTGAGTCGCTGCAATAATTCGAGACACTGGTCAACTGCGAGTGTGGTTGATCAGAGCATTACCAAACGTCTGGTTCACGAATAAAAGAAACATGTCATCATTATTATTAACTTGAGATTTACTTATCCTGATCAAGTGGGCATACATGTACCTCCCAATATTTGGCATACTCCTTTGGAAAACTCTTCTCCCTCTCTTTACTCACCCACTCTCCATACTTCTCATGTGTAACCGCCTCATTCAAAACACCATTCTTCTTATGCGTCTTTGTAAAATCGAGAAAGTCCATCGTCACCTTGACATACTCCCCCAGAGCCTTGCGCACATCCGCCGTAGCACCTGTCGCAAAGTTTAACAGTAGTGGTTGGAGAAGTGGCGCATCGGTAACGCTGGGATGTGCTGTTCCAATGCTGGTGAGAAACCACGCGGAACCAACTTTGTCGCGAACACCGCGTACGAGATCGAGGACTGTATCGAAATGTGGACGGCCGAAGAAGATGCTGTGTGATTTGGACCAGGAGTTGGAGTGTACGACGAGAAGAGGCACGGGGACTTGGGTGTTCAATTGACCGCTTGACTTGCCGGGGTCAAGTGCGATACCGCCGATTGCTGGGTTGGCTGTACTGTTGGCTGTCTTGAGAGCTTGAAGAGCACCAGTAGCACCGTAGGAATGACCGTTGATGGTGAGATGGTTAAAGTCAAGACGGTTCCTCCACGATTCTAGACCTTGGCCTTCGTGACGGGAATTGGAAGTGAAGATATCGGCGCCTTTACCATCGTTGACATCTTGTAGAACGCGAATAGTCTGCATAATCTCTTCGGTGCGGAAAGCGAGTTGTTCTTTCTTAAGAAGCGTATCGTTCATAGGCGGGTTTGAGATAAGATCGCTCTCTTTGAGAAGAAATACAGGCCTGTCCTTCTTATTCTTGATCTGAACCATTGTTCCGGGACAGCTTCCGTCGCGATGCTCTAGCGCGGCGATGACATGGCCGCGACTGGCTAGTTCACCGAGGTAATGAGTGTAGTCGGTCCTTGAACTCACGGATCCGTGGGAGAAGACCATGACGGGAAACTTGTCGGAATCTTTGGTGTCAGATCCCAAGATAGGAACATCGACTCTTGCGGGGATCTTGATGCTTCCAACAAGAACCCATAGCGCAAAAGTAAAGATCGGTCGGATTATAAAGTTGTTCACTCCAGCAGCGCGAGCATATCCTTCTGCTGTAAGATGAATCGGTTTGGGTACCCAAGGATGTAAAGCACCCCTCGACGCAGCATTCTTAACAGCAGGATAATAAACCGTAAACAAAACAGTCTCAATCTCGAACGCCGGTTCATTCGTCTCTTTTAACAACGTCTCCGAAAGGCGCTTCGGTTTCTCCAGCGGAATCTCCAGATCTATAGCTCCTACAGTATGAGGACCTGAATAAGCTGGTAAACGCGATGAGAAGAAAGGTTGCCATGTGACAAAGCAATAAAGCACATAAACACCGATAACAGAGCATGCGACATATTTCCAAGTTAATCGCGGACGAAGAGCAGTTTTAAGGTATTGAGATACGCGCTGGAGAGTTGATGTAAAGCGTGTGTAGAGGTTTGATGGCCTCGGATCAAGCCAGCGCGGTTTTGGAGGTTGAGAGGATGATGATGCCATGTTTAGCGGAAGATCCGGATCTGACTCTGTGTCTGAGGACGGGGATGGGGATGAGAGGCGGTTTAATTCCAAGTCGATTGAATCTTGAGAGTGGGACATTATTTATTAAAGTAAAGGAATGAAGACATGGGAGTTTGGTGTGATTGATGATGTCGTTGATGATGAGTTTGGACTTGGCTGGGGTGTGTTTCTTGTTAGTGAGGTGACGAGTGTGGCGATGACGCAAGCGGGGCTGAGCGTTTTGGAGGTAATTGGAGGAGTCGTATATCAACACTAGAAGCTTATATTTATTGGTGATGATAGGAAATTGGTGTTGATGATTAAGATGGATTTTTACGAGTATTTTTACGAGTATTTTACGAGATACGAGGTTGTACATATTCACTCCTAATCACTCACTCTGGTGAAGGGCCATAGTACGTTGTACCGTAAATGATTCACTACAGCGAATCACCCAACTTGCATGACTTACACTCTAACTACCCTGCAAGGAAGCGATCAGCCCAAGAAGGTATATCTATAAGCCTTGAATTACATTTAACTGGAAAAATATTTTTCGAATTCCCATCACAGAGTACTGGTGTAGAGCAATAACAGAGTCCACCTTATACATATCTCTGCCACATTCAAATTCAACCTCTGAGTACCAACTTTCAGGCACTTGACAACAGACAACTTGTCACTTATAAACATAACCCTATCTTATCAAGTAACACAATCCAGCAATTCTCATCGCTACACGATGTAACGACATAGACTACACCGATAGATACTAAAGCCATTGTCTTACACAACAACCAGAAAGCTCCACCCGGAAAGCTACCCGATGTCAAATGTCAGCTCAAGGGCGCATTCAACAGGCTAGGGCCGATCATCGGAACTCTAATCTTGACAATTTAAAAAGAATTTTTTATCTCCATAGACTAACACTCAAAGAAGCACAACGATAACTCAACTCTATAGCAATCATGAGTCAAACTTCAATTGAGTTGCGTGGTCCTGAAGAAGGCTATACTTCACAGGTTGAAGGCCTTGA
The DNA here is from genome assembly GCA_012977745.1 of Fusarium anguioides. NCBI lineage: Eukaryota > Fungi > Ascomycota > Sordariomycetes > Hypocreales > Nectriaceae > Fusarium > Fusarium anguioides. The sequence goes on along the minus strand of JAALXK010000302.1, from coordinate 79,699 downwards.
ACTCACGAGTACTCACGAGAATGAATTTTCTTCTCTTCCGCCTGTTGATGGTGGGAAAGATGCTTGGTTGTTCTTGGCTGCTTCGTTTATGGTTGAGGCTCTTACATGGGGTATGTTGAACCTTGATTTGTTCGTATCAAACTGACAAAATATAGGATTTCCATTTGCTTTTGGTGTTTTTCAGGATTACTACAGTACCAATGCTCCCTTTGAGGGCTCGTCAGCCATCGCTGTAATCGGTACCTGTGCAATGGTATGTCCCATCACCACCAGCATTGTGTTCTCTCTTGTGCCGTTAACAACCATAGGGAATAATGTATCTCGGTCTCCCCTTTGTCATGAGTCTTCAACGTCTCTACCCCAAACAAAGTCGCTGGTCTCCAATGATTGGCCTATTCATCATGTGCATCGCCCTAGCACTAAGTTCCTTCTCACAAAACACCACGCATCTGATCCTGACTCAAGGTGTCCTCTACGCCATTGGTGGTGCCATCTCTTACTGTCCTTGTATCTTGTACATGGACCAATGGTTCGCCAAGCGCAAGGGCTTTGCGTATGGAATCATGTGGTCTGGGACTGGTCTTGCTGGCTTTGCTCTTCCACTTCTGTTTGAAAAGTTTCTGCACGAATATGGATTCCGAACTACGTTAAGGATATGGTCGTGTTCTTTATTTGTACTAACATTGCCATTGGCATATTTCATCAAACCTCGTCTTCCGTACTCTGCGACAAGACATATAAACCCTTTCAAACTAGGGTTTACGCTACGACGCAACTTTATGCTTCACCAACTTGCTAATATTGCTCAAGCGCTGGGATTCTTTTTACCTGGGATTTATCTCCCTTCATACGCAAGAAGTGCTCTCGGTGCTGGATCATTTCCATCAGCTCTTACAGTTCTACTCATCAACGTCGCCTCAGTCTTCGGATGCGTAGCAATGGGCGCACTCACAGATCGTCTACACGTCACAGACTGCTTCATGATTTCCGCAATCGGTACAACACTAAGTACATTCTTCCTCTGGGGTTTCTCAACAAACCTCCCCGTCTTGTACGTGTACTGCATAATCTACGGTATCTTCGCGGGGTCGTATACAACAGCGTGGACGGGAATTATGCACATGGTATCTTCAACTCCTTCACGCGGCACAAGCGGAACATCGTTTGATCCGGCAATGGTACTTGGAGTACTCTCAGCTGGACGCGGAATAGGAAATATTGTGTCTGGACCGTTGAGTGGAGCGTTATTAAAGGGAATGCCGTGGCAGGGACAGGCAGCTGGTGGATACGGAACGGGATATGGAACTTTGATTGTGTTTACCGGCGCCACGGCGTTGGCTAGTGGTGCGACATTTGTGTTTCGAAGGGTTGGATGGATGTGAATGATGATCGGTCGACCTATGAACATGGACTAAGGCCTCAGAAGTACTGCAAATGACTCGGTAGATAAGATTGGTGTCAACTTAAAAATAAGAACCTTGAAATAGGTTGACTCGTCAAAATTAAGTCCCCTTGTGACACCTAGGTCTTATTTTGATACAAGGCTAAAGTTACCTAGTTAACGGTAGTTGTCTTGAAAATGTGGATGATGAAGTGCGAATGACGTGAGTTATGCGCCAGTCTTTCGGTGAGCCACTCGGCAGAAAAAGCTTCTAGACCATTCATAAGAAGAAGCAAAGTACTTTTAAGTCATTTTATTTAAAGGGTCATGTTTTCTCTTTCGCTTTGTTACGTCTTATCATCTCAAGCTCAACTACAATCATGGCGACTATAAATCCAAAAGATCAAACGACATGTTCTCGCAATCAAAATTACGAGGCTGAGAACGAAATCCTCAGATCGAAAATCAGTCTGTTACAGAGCGAAATACAACAAATACAAGCATTACTCGACCATCATAAAGATTGCAGCAAATACCCTCAGAATTCTTCAAAAATCGACTCAAAAACAGACGCAACGGCAATCAATGTTCCAGCATAAGGAAATCACATAACGATGGGATGATAACGAGAATTTGGGTGGCTTGAGCTGACTGTCTTGTCTCACTGGTGTTCCATCGATCGATCGGGTACAGTACCTACGCTGGTAGTTCAAAGGGAGGGGTATAAATTGGATACTTATTTCTGGGGATTTGTTTACGGGGTTGGTTGATATACGACGCGAGGAGTTAATGAAATTAAACAAGCAAATAAACTTGTGATGAACACTATACCTCTCTTCCCGTGTCTAAATATGCCTCAAGTCACTGCTTATGAATTGTGTCACTACCATGGCATGTTATTCTAGAAATCAAGGCTGTGTCAGTTTTTAGTGTGCAGATGGTGTGCATAAGCTCCAGCTTTATGTCGCATCAAATCTAGAGTTGAGAATTTCTTGGCGAGCCGGTTTGTCCTAAATCGTCCATGTCGTTTTTGTATGCCGAGGGCTTTGATGGGGTTGGTTAGCTCTCGTCGGGGGGCTCCTGGGCTGCTTACTGGTTGGATGAGTTAGGTTGAGATTGTGGGATTTTTAGTAAGAATCCTTCTAGTTTATCTTGTAGTCATGGATTGTCCCTGTCGATCAAGATGTGATGTTTAACGTCGTATTACTCTAGATAAGGAACTCAATAACTTGGTAAAGCGTCTGTAAAAGTGTTACTCTCAATCACGACTACAGCATCAGGCAAGTCAAGCCATCTGCGAGCTATGCGTCTGTCAAACACACAGGCAATCTTAACGCCATTAACGCGTGTCCCGATCTTATTGGGTTCAAAAGTTCGTTTACGAGAGGCTTGCATGAGTTTGTCAAAGTATAATGACGGTTCGCCAATATATCTTGGATTTGCTTGACGAGAGGATGGTGCTGCAACTGCTACACCATCCGCTTATTCTTTCCGTATAAAATTCCAGTGCAAAGTCAAAGAAAATCAGTTTATTAGATATGATGACTATGTCTCCTGTTATAATACCTGGAAATGGAATTGATTCATCTGGGGATGACCAAGCCGTGATAGATATAGGTTTGTGAGCCAACATAAGTTGCCTGGTCACAAAAAAAAATAGAACGAAGACCTTACATCTGCCTTAATTATCAACAAACTCGAACTCCGATTCATTTTCAGGCTCTCGTGATGGATAGATATAATGAATTCCTTAATCAATGTTATCTGTTTGATGCCCGGAAGTCGGCCTCTCCAACTTCTCCGCAGTGGATGCTCTCCAAAGCCGAGATCCGAAAACCGGAGTAACAATTTTATTCGCTCTTTTCATATCTCCAAAGCCGACATTCCGTTCATTCCCGCCACATACAGAGCCATGAGGTCCAGTTTATCTTGTGAGCATTGTAGGTAAGAACCCCTGGTTGAGAATACTAGATTGTTCAATGACTGACTGAGTTCTCTAGAAAGGCAAAGGTCAAGTGCGTTCACACTGGAAGTGCGCCTTGTCAAAGATGTCAAAGACTTGGAACGTCTGGTTGTGAAATTACCAGACCGTTGGTTAGGTCTGCTAAGAAAGCTGCTAGAAGAAGCCAGATTGATTCATCAACTTTGTCGCCGAGAGATGATGACATCTCCATCATTTCAACACCATCGGGGACTCATTTTCAGCCTATACCCAGTCCCATCTCATCAAGACAAACAACTTCATACCCTACACCCGATACAGCGGACGACCATCTTTCTCGTCTTCCAATTGGAATCATTCTCAAAGCTTTAAATATCTTCACGGCCAAGTTCCCTGAGTTGAGAATACTTCAAGCATCAGCCTTTATCAAAGAGTACCAAACCATTCGAACTAAGGAGAGCAAAGCATTATTGGCTACAATCCTTGCCATTACAAGAAAACAATGCTCAATTGTAACTGGAGACTGGCTGAGAAGTTTGAAAAGTAGCGAGTGCTATGCTTCTTACGCCTGGAGTGCTTTATCCGATGCTATTCTTCAGCCTCCAAAAGTTCAGGTTGTCCAGGCTTTGCTTATACTCACGCTTTATGAATGGGGTGTACGTGAGTACCATAAAGCTTGGATGCACTGTGGTATAGCAATACGTATCATGCAGTCTCTTCACAGCTCCCGAGTCAGTCCTCATCCCCTCGACGCGTCTCAAAACAACGACACGGATGTCATGGCTATTGCTGTAGAAGCAAGAACATACTGGGCATGCTTCATCATGGATTGCACTATCAACTCAGGAACATATAACCCTCGTATGCTTCTAATGTCTGAGATGCATAAGCTCAAAGTCCCTCGACCGCTCAACTACACTGACTTCGCTTTCGGTTTTGATGCTGCTTCTCTTGATCATATCTGCACAAGCGATATATCCGGACTTGCGCAGAGCTTTGAGACTATCGCTACTGGTTTTGACATCTATGCTCAGGCAATGTCTTTTGTGTTCAACAATGGACGTTGCGCGCCTGGTATGTGCGCACCCGAGAATTGTCCTTGGGTACCTGGATCACCGTGGTCACAGTGCCGAGACAGGTTGGAAGAATGGAGGAAGAGTCAGCATGAGAGATTGTGTTATCCGCAGCATAGTGTCGTGGTTCACATGACGTTAGGGCATGGAGAGTCGTTTATCTACCTCAACATGTTGTACTACTTGAGGTGAGAGGTTACCGTCAAACAACTAATGACAGAAAGCGATGCTAACAATTTTAGTGCGATCATGCTCCATCGAGAGTACTTCCCCTTCTTACCAACGGCCGACTCAACACCTCGAGGTCCCGTAGATCCTCCCCTTCTGGAAGCTGAAGCGCCTCCAGGTTGGTGGAACGAGAGTGCAAGAGAACTATTCAACGCGGCTGAGCAGATTGCACGCCTTCTTCAAGAAGCATCTGAGTGCGGGATTCCACTAATGACGCCATTCTCTGGGTTCTGTGCGTTTACAGCATGCTTTCTGAATCTTTACGTGTTTCGATTTCCAAGGATGAACCTTGGTCGAAGCTTAAGAGCCGAACAGTTGATGAATTGGGGTTTAGAGTATTTGGAAGAGTTTCAGAATGCCTGGGAGCTAGCTGGTGGTTGGGTAAGTTTAGCAGTTTCGAGTACAATACAAAAAAAAGAGCTAACGAAACAAGATCAAAACGATTCAGAACTCATCCCTTCTGTACAAAAGAGCCACCGAAGACGCAGGACGATATCGTGGGAGATCAAGAGCCGATTTTGAAACTCTGCACCAGTCAATTCATGAATATCGGATCGTCGATAGGTCCGATCAGCATTTACAGCAGATCAGCCACGCAGATCGAAACTCTCTCCGACGAGAAGAAGAGAATGAGCTTAGACCAAGTCAACCGTCGACGGGGCTTAGCGCGGCTATCAATGCCTCGGTTCCGGATCCGTTTCCAAATTGGTGGTCGATGTTACAGGAAGTGGAGTTTACGGACGTTGGCAATTTGTGGAATGGGATGCGTGAGCTATAACCTAGGGAGCATAGAATACTGAGTCAAGAATATAGCTATAGAGGAGACGTCCAGAATACGAATATCCTGAAATGGATTTCCGTATTTAGGCCAAGTTTGCGGATACTGCTCTTCAGTCTGTTATCCCATAGAGTAGTTTTATAGAGTCGCTTTCAAGGGCAGGGTAAGAACTTTATTTCAAGTAACGTAACCATCGCTTAGAAGAAAATTATGGGATATATCATATCACGCAGGGCTATAGGCTATTAAGGTCCCTGTGGACCCCTAATCCGGATTCAACCGGTGGCGTCAATGCAATATAGATCCCCCAAGATGCTAGGATTAGTACTGGCCTACCTGTACCTGAAATTCGATAGAGTTTGGAGCCAACAGATGAAGGTATCCCAAGATCTCAGTAGCCTTGAAGAAGATGAAGATTGGGTTCAGTCAAGGACTAGCTCGATTTTCAGCGGAGTTTGACACCGTATCAAAGCTCAGTTAGTTAGTTACTGTGGAGGTATGGAGATGATGCTTAAATTGTGGAAAAAATATAGGGCTCATTTATATCTTACGAGAATAGCCTGAAGTAGCTTCCGTGTTGGTTTATAGCCAGTTTGGTTCAGTTGGTGGGACAAGCTTTCAGCTCGAACTACCAACTGCAAATAAGACGCCTAACTCACAGCTATTTCAGGCTCACGGGCGGCACTACAAGATAGGAAGGTAATTGCAAGTCCCGAGTTAAGTATCATTGAAGGATGGTACCAAGCAGGAAGAGGAAACATGGACGAGTTCAGTATCAGCATGGAAGCCTTGGCTGCAGCTACGGAAGCTCGGGTATAGCGACAAGATATATAGTGGCAAGAAACATTAGTACATCATTACTTGTTTTAATATTTGCATTTAGAAACAGCTCCACGGATATGATATCGAGTTCATGCGGGTAGCGGATAATTAACCGTAATGCAGATCTCGTTCGTTATCCTCCGAGTTATTACCTAGGGTTTGAGGTATATCTCACTGCAAACCCCCAGACAAATGTGTAACAATTTTACATCAGAGGAACTAAGATTCACCGAAACCTTCTTCTGTAGCGAGCTTCCTATTTTGTTTGGTCATTTACAAGGGGTCCCTGATCTAAGAATCCAACACACCACAAAGGTTGCATTAAATGGTGAACAAACCTTCGCTTTTACGTACAATCTGCAGCAACCAAGCAACCCCTTGCTAAGTGTATTCAACTACAGATGTCATAGCATTGAATATGACATAGCCAAATTTCCCTTTGTGTTTTAAGTATACCTCGGTAATCAGATTGATCGATTGACATTGACTGACCCTCTTCCGATACTCCCTCGGTAACACCGGAACTCTTAGTTAAAAATCTGGGATACCTAGGGCTTATGATATCTGACAAGGTCCTTTTGAACCCTGCTACGTACTGCACTGACTCCGCTGATGATTAGCGCTAAAACCCTGACCCTTGTTGATTTATCTTCACCGGATGGCGATCTTCCGCGTTTCCGTTTGCTCATCATCTCCACCGACAGTGGATAATTTCCTAAGCTAAATTATGATCCATCCTTCTTCACCTCAGAGAACATTCAAGCCAAGTATGAGAGTACAGTTTGCATTACATTATTTGTTGTACTATAGTTACAGAAAGCGACTGTCCGTCCTTGTAGCCAAGTTACTCCATGCGCTTGATATTGTTCCCCATTTTCCCCCTGTAAACCCAAACATGAAAAATTTCCCGATACGTGACTTGGTGCCCAATTGTACTCATGGATTCCTGGAAACACTTGTCTTGTAACCCCAGTCATGTGCCGCAGGACCCCTTGTTGCATCGTTAGACTTAGTATCAGAGACATTCTCCGACTGAACGCTGATCTCCTGCGCGACCACAATTCCACCCCCACCCTTGCCGGCTTCCATCTCGATTGAGCCAGGTAGGATATGCTCGTCGCTTGCCCAGGCGCTGGTTCCGGGTACTGTAGAGAGCGGATGAGAGTTGGGTCCTTTTCGGCGGCTATTGTTGAAGCGGCTCCCGCCCATTTCGTTACTGCGCAGTTGATGACTTTGAGAAGCGGATTTTGTAGCCTTGCTGAAGAGGACGCTGAGACCGATGAAGCTGGCGCCTTTGCGGAGCAGGGGTTGAATAATGGGAAGATTTGTTACGATAATTGCGACAAAGGTTTCCCGACATGCCCACGAACTACCAGAGACTGCACCATTGGGTCCCGCCTGAAGTTGTTAGTGATGAATGATGAGTTGAGTTGATATTTTACGTACGGTGAGAATTGTCACGGCTCGGATTGTACCAGCCATCATGATAAAGAGAGCACCACTGAAGAGAACCATAAGAGTGAGTCTACGCCTGACACTAATGTTGACACCCCAGAGAAGCTGCAAAAGTTAGGAATGGACAGATATTAACCCATAGAGAACTTACTGGTAGTGGAATAGAAAGGAGATAAACATCTGTCAAAATGTTGGGAATGACAACGACCAAAACATAAGCTGGCGATTTTGTCGGTTGGCAAAGAATACCCGGGTCTGGCGAGACCTGCCAAAAGTGATGAAAGGGTTGGCATGATAATAGAATCGTAAGAGCAACAGCTGCATATGTGATCCCAAGAATAATGTACGCAACAGTAACTCGAGTCTTGAGGTGCGTAAGTCCTGACCTGAAAAAGTGTCAGTAAACATCGTCAACTGTCACGTCACAATCTAGCTTGATACGTACGTAAGTCGTCCGTAGAAACAAGTAACGCAAAACTTTAGACACCACAAAATACAAGCGTAAAAGGACCAGCCTATAACTTGAATCTTTGATCCCCAAACTCGATTGTAATGCTCTTCACCATTCACATCGATGTTGGCGCGTTCCTCCTCGGTCATGTAACTATTTGTAAGGCCTTGGAATTTCGCGCCGACGAGGTATGCTGCCACTGTCTCTGCAGTAAACACCAACTAAATGCAGCACTGGTTAGTAAATGACCAGAGCTGGAGCCAACAAGTGGCTTGAACTCACCCCCGTAAATGGCATCAGATAATCATCCAACTGGAACCCTCCAGGTCCAACTTGTCGCCATCGTACACCCATTCGAACTCCAATGGTAACAAGACCCAAAGAGAGCAGAATAAACTGTTCCTCGATCACGCTCGCCATTGTAGTTGTTAGTCAAAGGATCCGAATACTTGGGACTGGACTGGATCTGTGCAAAAAGCAAAACAAGAGATTTAATGACAGAACGGAAAAAAACAAAGTTGGGACCTGCATGGGGATAAATTATTTATTTTATTTGCTGCAAGACACACTTCAAACTTGTTCAATTGACAGGTTCCCACTACCGACAGTAGCCTCGCCCAGACACCTGGAAGTACCGGCGTTCCATGTGGTTGACATGCCGCTATGACGGTAGAGTCGTATTCCTTTCTACCGCCACTTCTCCAGATAATGCGGCAATGCCCTCAAAAAACCGTCAGTGTTTCATTCAGGTATAGACTTGACCCGTTATCCGTATAGCAAACGAGTCAAGCCCCCCTATAACAAGCCCGTGCGGCTCCGCACGCCCCTGCAGATCTCATATATAACATGGCGTGCCCAGGTGCCATGCTCTCGGCGGAAGTTCATCTTAATACGGAATCGATCTGCCGTGCTAAGTTATGCAGAGGCAAGGAGAGGCCCGTCTATGAACGGTGAGAGCAGCATCTAACCCTGTAATAGTAATGAACTCGTGGAAGCTGGGATCAGCCTGCATATGTACGAGCAAGTATTTCTTCAGGTGGCCAGGAATGACTTGTGCATGTGGATCATTTATTGGGATATAGATAAAGATCATTTCTATTCCCGTGCTTAGCTTATGTGAGAGACGCGGTTACCGAGGGGGTCATATCTTTCGGAAGATTAATGATTCCAAACGGAGTCAGGAAGTACATACGTATGCGGAGAATGCGTCAGTTGTTTAAAAAATGCAAATAAACTGCCTGAGCGTTTGATGGACAAGTGCCGACTTTCTTATGTCAGATTTCAATTTGTGGCTTACAAGATTTGGATTTGATCGATTTGATATACGCAGGTAAGCGGCGAGCTGAATCTGTCAGGCAAATCACAGACCTGGTAGTTACTGGACTTACTGCCTGATCTGACCCCGCGTTAGAAGCTGAGTGAGGAGTTTACAGTGAAACTTGCAGGGTTCAACCTCGAACGAGTGGATACGAGATCTTGGCGTGTAACAATGTGTTGTTGGTTGTTGCTTTTCTTGCTGCAGATGACTCCACGAACATACATATCACAGAGTGAGCTGTAACGTGTTTGCTGATACTTGCCCCGTTTCGGGTCGTCATCGGGAACTATGCCTTGTGGAAATCAGTTTGAGAGACTTGACTCGACTTGACTTGGGCACCGTTGCAACGTACGTTAGTCCCCTCCCGTGCAAATCAATTGGAGCTAGCGACTCAAAAGTGAGGGACTGTAGATCACATATATTATTCCCTGAGAGAACCCCTTTCGTTTTCCCTCATTGCTTCTTTTATCATCATCTTCGACTCGACTTGACTCGTATTCTTAAGTCATACTTCTCTCATTTATACAACTGTCTCACTCTTGAACCGTACCATCAGCCAATTAGATACAGACACAATGACTTCGACATTTGACTTCATTGTCGTTGGAGGTACGTTGAGCCGCGTCACTTTTCCCGCACTGACTCAAGTCTCCCCCTCCCAACCGGACTAAGCCACCCGTCTTCATCCAAGATCTGCATTCCCACTAACAAAATACACGGCACGCAGGCGGCCCAGCTGGTTCATCCGTAGCAGCCGAACTGTCCAATTCCGCAAAGAAGCCAAAAGTTCTTCTTCTCGAAGCTGGCGGTACAAATGCGGACCGTAACTTGAGAGTTGATGGCCAGCGATGGACCACTTTTATGAACAAGGACATGAACTGGGGTTACAAGACTACCCCTCAGGAAAACGCGGATAACCGCGAATTGGACTATTCCCGAGGTAAAGGTCTTGGCGGCTCTAGTGCCATTAACTTTGGCGTTTACAGCATCGGCGCAAAGGATGATTACGAAGAGTGGGCTCGTATTGTAGGCGACGACGCATACCGCTGGGATAAAATCCAAGCGCGCTACAAGAGTCTCGAGACTTTCCACGGTTCTCTTCCCAAGGGAATTGATGCAAAGTATGCAGCTCCCAAGCCCTCAGACCATGGATCTTCTGGAAAGCTCCATGTCGGTTATGCTGGTGAATGGGAGAGGGATCTTCCTCCTGTGCTGGATCTCTTTGAGAAGGCTGGATTTCCTTTGAACCCTGATCATAACTCTGGAAACCCTCTGGGTATGTCTGTTTTGATTAACTCGAGCGCTAATGGACGACGATCAACCGCGAATGATCTGTTGGAGCCAAGGCCTGAGAATCTTACTGTCTTGACGGATTCAACTGTTCAGAAGCTTGTTCTGGAGGGAAACAAGGCTATTGGTGTTGAGGTTAATGGCAAGCAATGTAAGTTGTCTCATACATCACTTTTCAGGGATATTTCAACTAATATTCGACAGACCTTGCTTCTAAAGAAGTCATCCTCTCAGCCGGAGCTCTCAACACCCCCAAGATCCTCATGCACTCCGGCATTGGTCCCAAAAACCAGCTTGAACAATTCAACATCCCCGTCATCAAGGATGCACCCCGCGTCGGCCAAGGTCTACGCGACCACATGTTCACTCCCCTAGTCTACACTCGCAAACCAGGCGACACAGACCGTGACACTTTCTACGGCGATAAAAAGGCCATGGAAGAAGCTCTCGACCAATGGCGCCGCGACGGTACAGGTCCCTGGACAAAGTTTGCTTGTGAACTAGGCATTGGCTGGTTCAAGCTTGATAAGCTTGTCAAGTCTGAGGAGTTCAAGAGCCTTCCTGCTACTGAACAAGAATACTTGATGAAGGAGACTGTGCCGCATTATGAGATTCTTACGCACTTTCCTATCCATTGGTTTATTCCTGAATTCCCCGATAGCGCTCTTAACTACTCTTGCATTCTGGTATTTTACTATAATGCTCAGAGTCAAGGAGAAGTTACGCTCCAGTCTGCCGATCCAAACGAGCCTCTCAAGTTCGACCCCAAGTTCCTCGGCACAGCTTTCGATCGTCGCGTGGCTATTGAATCTCTACGCGATGCATTCCGCCTCGTAAAGCATGAGGGCTACACTAAGGATAACGTAGCCATGCTTGCAGGACCCAAAGGTGACACCGACGAGGAGCTTCTTACACACTGGAAGTCAACTATCTCATCTAGTTGGCACATGTGCGGTACTACCAAGATGGGCAAGAAGGGAGATTCTGACGCTGTTGTTGATAGCGACTTCAAGGTCAACGGATTTGAGAACTTGCGTATTGCGGATATGGGAGTTGTTCCTGTTCTGGCTAGTTGTCATATCCAGTCTGTTGCTTATGTGACTGGTTTGACGGCTGCTGAGAAGGTCATTGCTGAGCATGGCCTCGCGTAGATCAGTCAAAGGAATGATTCATGAAGAAAGGAAGTCCATGTTAGCACGCGTAGCGTTGTTGTTAGTCTAGCTGTTGATGAATACATATCAAGTACTCTTTATGAAGCATATAGAATTAGTGACTGTCTGCATGCATGGAGATCTTAGTCTAGAGGCTAGCTGTGAATAATATCACGACTAAATATTAGTTCAAACTAGTATATACTTTTTTAGACCAGCATAAACTGATATATACTGCTCTATAAAGTTATATAGTTCTTTAGACTGGTATTAATTACTCTTTACCAGTTTATACTGATTTGATCTATTTTATACCTGTATACACTGCTATAAACACATATATAATTGCTGCTTTCAACTTATTTCAAGTACGGTAAACAAGGTAATACTAATTCAAGTCAATGCATACTGCCTTACGCTAGCATGTAGTACTTTATACTTGCGACTCGATGGAATTAGATGCCCACATTCAACATAGCTGTGTATGGTTTAAAGCGAAAAGATAATTCAAACACATAACCAAAACTTGTGAATGTGACAATAAGCTGCTCATTCTATGTAGCTGTGAGATCCATTCTCACACTCTGCAATACAATTGTGTTCCGAATCCTTCTGATCAGTAATTCCATTGACGACACCAGTTCTTAATGAGCGCAGGCGTGATCGGTCCAGCCTCTCTGATGGTAGGACTATGAGCCATGGTCCTCTCCATCGCAAAGCTCATAACTCGGCCTTGCTCCTTTGCCACCAGCATTCCACGGTATGTATCAAGAAGCTTCACACCAGGATTCTTATCCACCGAAAGATTCTCCTCCTTCTCACTAGCCTCCAACTTCTCAATCCATTCCTCAAGACTTACAATTCTCATCTTACCACCGTAGAAGTCTTTCACAGCTGGTGCGAGATCAGACCACTCAACAGTGTGAGGGTTGACGGCGTGGAAGTAACCAGATATATCAGAAATGGATTGCTTGGTCGTGATACCAGCGACATCAAGAATCAACCCGGCAACGTCCTCAACCGGGGTCCAAGCTATTTTCTGCATGAATCCAAGATGGTCTGGGAGAACACCCAGATACACCGAACTTGCGATCAAGCTTGGAAGAAACTCCTGCTTATTCCACATGCCCTTCTCTCCTCTGGAACCAGCAATCTGCCCTACTCTCACAGAAGCAGTAGAAATACCCGACTTCTCTGCAGCCGCGTCCAAAATAAGACTTGAAGCAAATTTGGATCGACCATAACCCATACTTGGCAAATTGATATCGTTGATCGCCTCTTCGGGCGCTGGTTCCGGTCCCGACCATCCCTCAGCACTGCCAATGCTTGAAACAAAAACAATAGGAACAGTCTTAGAAGATGCGGCAGAGAAATCGACTAGATGGCGCACGCCACGGATGTAGGGCTCGAAAGCAGTCATGGTCATGTTGAAGTTGACAGGCCATGCGTTGTGGACAATTCGATCGACGCTGGCGAGAAGAGAGTTGTACTTGGACTGCCCCAGACCGAAATCAGGAAGAGAAAAGTCTACGCCAAGGAACTCGACTTTAGATAAGTCTTGGGTCAATCCACGACATTCGTTGACCGATGGTTGACGAGCGGCTCCGCCATCCTCTCCTCTGTTGGCAGCAATGATCTTGCTGACTGATGAAAGTCTACAAATCCGATCGAGCATGTAAGCTCCCAATGAGCCGGTGGTACCTGTGATCAGAATGGTCTGCCCATCGTTCAGAGGCTCTGGCTTGTTGGGTACAGGTTCGGGAAGGTTCTCAGAGTACTTGGAAATGATCCTCTTGGTCTCCGCAATCTCAATCGTCATCTCATCTTGAGCGGAACCGCCATGGTGGGTAGAGAGAATATAGGCAGCCAACTGAGTTGCTGTAGGATAACGATAGAAGTCTCTAGGAGCGAGAGCGGTGGCATCAACACCAGCTCTCTTCAAGACAGAGCGTAGCAGCTTTGTTGCATTCATCACCTGTAGAGAGTCCATGCCGATCTTGAAGAAGTCGGTATTCGGTTCAAGTTTCTCAACTCCAAGCTTGGCCTCAAACAGACTGACGAAAGATGTTGCCAATGAATTTTCATCGCTAATGTCAAGACTCGTAGACGCATCTCCCAAGTCAGCTGCCTCGACTTGTTCGTAAAGGGTTTCGATAAAGTCGGCATATTGCTTGACAGTAAGCAAGCGTTGGACTGTGCCCTTTCCAGCACGATGAAAGGGCCATTCGGGCTTTGCAATGGTGACATAGGCTCTATCAATTCTTCCGTGAGCCACTGTTTCAGCATTGGCCTTTTCAATAAATGGCCAGACATCATCAATGAATGCCTTGGTCTCAAATTCACCCTCGGGAAAGGTGACAGGTTCAATAATCAGCGCGGCCTGAAACTTCTCCTGGCCGACGACGAGGGCTCCCTTGACACCAGAATGACTATTGACAATAGATTCGATAGTAACAGGGTTCAGCTTCTCACCGTTGGAGAAGACAATAACATCATCGGCTCGACCCTTGTATAGCCAATGATTGGGAACCGTAGGGTGAGGTGTGTAGATGTCCCTAGTAGACCACTCGTTCAACTCGGGGAACGTGTAGAAACAAGGCTGAAAGCCAGGATTCTTTGGATCTTTGCGCTTGATGATAAGTTCATACTCATCATCTCCATGTGGAAGCCAATTGACTCCCATGGTTTCACTATCGAAGACGAAGTATTGCCAGAGCTTAGGATCTTTAGGATGGTATAAGGCATAGGGAAAGTATCTAATCGCATCAGTTCCTGTACCATGTCAGAGAGAGTCCTAGAGTCCCACTTACTCTGTTGATCCGATCATGTTGTGCATCTTAGCACCTTTCTCAACCAAGAAGTTACCAACAATAGATGAGAGAGCTCCTGTAAAATGGTCAATACACGCAAAGCTAAGAAAGTTTAGTGATACTAACCTCCACCGAATGTAATAGACTCAAGCTTTGTCAAAGCCTCCACGCCCTCGTCATACGCAGCCAAGCCCTCAATAATTGAAGGCGGCAGAATCGCGGCGTTCGCCCCGGAATACTGGAGAGTTTGCATCACCGTTTCCTGGCTCAAGGGTTTGTTCGGGGGTAATAAAACAGCCGTCATCCCAAGATACATGGGCATCATGGTTACATAAGTACCAGCAGCGTGAAACATGGGCATCGAAAGGAATACTTTCTTGTTTGCCCATGACTCCAAATGAAAGTTACATCCACTAAATGTGGAGTCACGTCTTTGAAAGTCCTCAACAACAGTAAAGGTTCCATGTCTCACAACAATTGGCTTCGGGATTCCAGTTGAGCCGCTTGTATGCAGAACAACAAGAGGATCCCAGCGAGCCTGCTCGATAGTCTTGGTATAAGGGAATGGTGGTGATGTGACTGAGAGAATATGGTCAACATCGTCGATATTGGCAGCTTCCATGGTTCGCTGCTCAAGACAGGGTTTCATAGCGGAGAAGAACGGCTCGGCGTAGTAGAGAGTGTTGCAGTTGGTAGCTTCGAACAGCGCAAGTTGAACAGCAGTTGTGTTTCGAGGGGAGATGTAGAAAGCCTTGCAACCAGCCTTCACACAAGCAAGAGTCATAATTGGGTACCTCACGTCGTTGGGACCGATGTAAGCAACCGTGGGAAAGTCTCCTATTGATTTGACTGTCTTGGAGATCTGGTGGGCGAGGTAGTTGACAGCGTTGACGAGTTGAGCATAAGTCACAGCCTTATATCCATCTTCGGGGTTGTCTGTAGCAGGATAGTATGCATATACCCGATTAGGATCCTCAAGAGCAATCTTCTCCATAAGATGGATCACGACATGATGCTCAGAGTCTCCAGCAGGCGTTGAGGACTCCTGTGATGGTTTCTGGAAGGGCAAGTTTGCAGTGCCACCTGAAGGTGAAGCCTCAGGGTGCTCGACGTTTCGAAAGAAACTGGACATTATGTTAGTGAGTAGATGATTAAGAACTGAATGATAAGGAAGTGATCATCAGCTCTTCAGAGAGTTGCAAGCGGCCTATATATACATAGTCCAAAAGGTGTTGACGAAACTAACTCTCCGAATGTTTTTATTCTCTCATTTGACCGTTTTACCCAGAATACCCGCAAAAACAGAAGCGGCGCAGCTCAAGTCTGTGACCACTTTTGACAGTTGGTTGGACCATGCGTTGTTGGTTGTGGTCCCCCCATCCACCCCTGTTGGACGCGAAAAAGAGCAGTGACCTCACGTTTTGGGTCAAAGCGAACGATCGACATCTCGGTAATTGATACGATGGTCGGAACTAAGCCTTTCAAGAGCCGAGAAGTGTTGATCCGCTCATATTTCTTCGATTGGAAGACAGACGTCACTTTCCAGAGTCCGCGGACTTTTTTATTGAGTAGTTATTCTGCTATCAAAGTCTCACCGTCAGAAGTTGCTGTTGTCTGATGCGATCGGTAGATCGCTCAAACAAAGTGCTTATATAAGAGAGCATAGCTGTGTCGCTCAAGAAATATCTAGAAACCTGACGTGATATCAAACTACTGAAGATATTTGAATAGTCAACTGTTGGAAGAGGTCTCGTATGACAGCTCGGATCAGAAAACGAAAAACATTAGAAATTCTCCGGAGAGCTTCATAAGTCCGGGTACCATTAACGGATGGAACGGCATAGCCCCGTACAGTACAGGTTGTCAATACGATCATCTGCTGTAACATTCACTATCGTGAAGTCCGCTCCGCGGGATTTGCACCCTTTCAACCGGACTCATCGGCTGAAAGTGGGTGCCGCGTCACTGTCCAAGCGCCGAGGTGAAAACACGGAGATATTCATATACTCGCTATGTCCGAACTTGACAGCAGACGTTTTATACGTGGTAGAACTCCACTATAAACACATATCAGCTACTGGAACGAGTATAAGAAAAAACTTTGTTGCAGACTTGAAGATTGAGCCGAGTGGCAAAGTTCTAGTCACAACATGAGAATAGAGTAGGTACTTGGTAAAGACGGAGAATAGATTCATAGTTCAAGTTAGTTTAAAATAAGCATAAACTACAATGATAGCTGCTTAGAATATTGTGTAGCATGCAGATGATAGTAAAAGCTAATCATTATTCTACCTGCGATTGAGTTAAGCCAAAAGGTTGAGCTTATGATAGACAATGACGCAAACTCTATTCCTCATCATCCAATACGATATCATTTTCAGTAGTGAGGATCAGCTGGTGGTTGTTGATCCCTCCGAGAGTCCCGAGAGCTACTCTCCAATGCTGAGAATATATAGAAGCGGCCCCCAACTCTTCTCAGCTCTATATAAATACTAGCCTATTATCAATGTATAATTGTTAGCTGATCGCTTGAATTGATTGTCTATAGAGTTGAGGTTGCAGCCCACTTAGTCAGGTCTGTATGCCAGACCTCCTATCATATAATTGGCTTGCCTCGGAGGACTGTATAAAGTTATGCGGTAACTCTCAAGCCATATAATTAGTTTGATTGCTGCAAATGTGATAAACTCAGGCTTCTTAGCTACGACGAAACCTTATCCAATGTAATATTTAAAAGTTATCCGCATCCATATGCTGTCCCTGTCCATAATCGTAAGTGGCTCCTTTGAGGACCGAGGCATGTTAGGCATCTGACGAGGTGAAAGAGAGTCGTACCTAAGGATTGACAAGACAAAAGAATCCATCATGGTGTTTCAAGTGTCAATACCCAATGATTCTGGGCTTTTGTTTAAAGGTAAGTCTAGTGCCTAAAAGTTTGTCTTCTCGCCTGAACTTAGCTGACTTTTTGTCACAGATCATAATACCTTCTCTTCACTCTTTTAAATATTTCCTAAAATAAAGACCTACTACACTATTTACATGAAGACAGAACACTTCCATTTTGAGACTAATATTCTTGCTATAAAATATGATATTACAGCTACTGAATCTTATATGCTCTTGGACGGCACTGTAGAAATAGAAATAGTAATAGTAATGAATGAAAATCATAGGTTATCTGATGGAGATATAGACTATCGAAGTGGACATATGCTTTTAACTATTCGCTGGTATCTGAAGACTGAGCCTTTCCCCTCCAAACTACCGAAAGCCAATGTCCGGAACAAAAGATTACTGCCTAGGTGTCTCAGATGGGAGCTCAGCCCTTGGAGCAGTGTCTCTAGATACGAAGGGTCCCTTATCAACTCCCTTATCTGCATCCAGACTATTTACTCCTGCGCTGCCGCTATGTTCTTCCATCTGAAGGTCGTCATGAGCACCCTCGAGACCATGGTCGACAACGGGGGCGTTGTCAAGGGTCATTTGAGGCGCAACCTCATACTTGCCATCGCCGCGTTCAATGCGGTGATGTGGGATGAGGACGTTCAAGAAGCGAGGTGCCATGAAGGCGCCGATGATGAAAATGACAACCATATGCATGAGCACAAAGCTGTAGATGAAAGGTGGATCATCGGCTTTGCCATTCAAAAACTTAGGATAGGCGAAAGAAAACACTAGAGCAACAGCAGGACCAGTGATGTACTTGAGACAAATTGGCCACACATAGTGGATCTTCCAGTTTGTCTTGCCTCCAAGGATGGCGTTGTTGAGATCACGGCGGAGCTGGTTGCCCTAAAATGGAGTTAGACTTCTTGTCCAAGAGTAACTGGAGGGGTGAGACATACTGAGTAGAAAGCCGCATACCAAAATCGGCTGAGAAAAACATTTCTTCCCCAAAATCGAGGAGCAGGAATCGATGGAGTCTTGCCAACAAATGTAGCGACAAGAGCACAGCCAATAAAGACGCCGAAGCCAACACCAGCACCAGCAGAGGCGCTCACAAGGTGGCCAATCAGAAGACCGAGGAAAAGAGACAAGACATATCCACCATTGTAGACGAAGTAGCTGATGTAGCCGATTTGATCAACAGGGTCCTTCCAGCGGTAGAGTGTGCATGCCATATATGTCTCTGACCAAACAGTGATAAAGAGAGCGACATCGTTGACGAACATATCGACAGCGTCAAGAACGTTGAAGCCGAACTCGCTACTATAGATGAGAGACGTCAAGGCACCCAAGATGATGACTGAAGTAGAAATGATCCATCGAGGGATGCGCTGGCCAAAGTTGCTATCGCACAGCAGAGTGACCAGAACCTCAGCGAGGGCAAAGACGCAAGTGAGTCCGAGAAGGACCAGAGTGATGAAGAAGAGAGCCGAGAAGAAGTTCGATCCGGGCATCTGCGCAAGAGCCTCAGGGTAGTAAAAGAAGCCTGAGCTGAAGGTTGAGAGAGGATCGACCTCACCAGGATGAATTCCAAGATAACCAACAACACCCATGACAGCCAAAGCGGAGATGATCTCGATGGCAGAGTTGCTGAGAGCAATAATGAAAGCATCCTGAACTGCATTTGCATACTTGTTGTTGTATGATGCGTATGATGTAAAGTAGCCGAATCCAACACCGATGGAGAAGAACATCTGTCCAAAGGCATCTTGCCATACGTTTGGACCCTGGAGTGACTCACTTCGCCATGTGCCGACGTATAGCTTAAAGCCATCAGAGGCATTCTCAAGAGATAGAGACCGGATAGCAAGAATGCCGATCATGATGAGGGGAAGGGCCATAGTGATGTAGATGACACGGCCAGTGAGACCAACTCCCTTAAAGGTACACATCCAGACGATGAACCAGATCATAATACACCAGCCATATGTCTCTCCAACAATACCACGGCCGGGGTAAGACTTGAGACCACCTTCATCTCCACCTCCAGATGCAGGAAGATTGCGAACAACGTCGTTCAAGAAAAAGTCCACTGTATCTTTATCTTTCCAGGGCAAAGGGCTCTGAAACGACATGCGGAAATAAGTCATTGCCCAAGCCAGGATAGGAACATAGTATCCCACAACACTGAAGCCATTGAACACCATAGACAGTCCAATACCCTTTGCGCGATGGTTCACATTATTCCAGGCGATAACGCAACCACCACGATATGCTTGACCGAGGGTGATCTCGAGGATGAGAATTGGAATGCCAATGAGGAAGAGCGCGACGGCGTAGGGGATGAAGAATTGAAGACCATAATTGTTGAACACGACGGAGGGGAAACGAAGAAGATTTCCTAGACCGACGGCACCGCCCATGGCGCAGAGGACGAATTGAGATCGGGAGTTGAAGTTATCGCGACCGTCATCATCCTTTGCTGAGTCTGGTGCGAGCATGAGAAAGATTCTCTTAGCCATGCTCGGCTTCTGAGCCTTTTCGGCGTCCGCCATATTGATCAACCTTCAACTAACAACAAGTAAAAAGAGGTTGAGTAGAAATGAATAGTAGAGAGCAAGATGGAGAACCATCTCTCCACATGGTGGAGAAGATCCGCCTCGATATATACCCCAGAAATACCCCAGACACGTCCGATTAACTGCAGTTACATTATTGGACTTTCAAAAGGACAAACAGATGTAGCCAAGAAGGCACAGTCAACCAATTGATCAATATCTTGGCAGAAGAGAACCACTAAATACTTATGCCAAGAGCCGCATCCCCCAACCGAAATGCCTGCCAATACAATCCTATATCCTCGTGATATAACCGCCAAGATACAGGAAAGGAAGGCAACAAGATCCAACATTCCACAAGTCATGTGAAGAGCGAGGAGCAGTCATATCAGTGACGAGATTGCCAAGCAATGCCAATGTTGTTATCTGGGGTAGTGCTTATCCACAATCTCTGGTTTCAGAAGGTCGGCTTTGGAGCGGTCTTGGGGTTTGTGATATAGCGTCTTGGACAGTTTTCCGTTTCTCCGTCGCCGTTGGTATCCGAGGATATCGCCCCCTTTCTTTTTTGACTTGTGAGAGAATAGAGAGCACGGTCCAGTCCATTTGGTGATTGATATCCAAACGATCCAAGGTCTTTGTTCAAGAATGGTTATAGTGGCTTGGCTGTGGCTTGGCTTATTCGCCTTCAGATAAGCTTGCCGCTTATGCTTATTCAGTGGAATCTCCTACGAAATATCCATATTTGGGGTTTTGTATCGATTGCGGGGAAATTATTCTGCCAAGATATAGTCGTTGCTGGTCGCGTACTACTTGGCCCTCTCCATGACTCTATCAACACTGGCCTCTTCACTCAAGCTCACACAGTTAATAAACAAGGTGTGATTAAATTAAAAATTCCAACGTTCCGTAAAGTGAGAATTGACGTGCTTATGGAGGGGACCATATATTGCTTTAGCCATTGTCAGCAAATTTAAGTTGCTTGGCCATGGAGATCAGGAGACGAAGCATTATCTTTGACGCCCAGCCTTTTCTCCTTGGCATTTGTGAGGAGGTCGCATTGATGTAACGTCATCCTTGAATAAAGGGAAAACGTAATCCTCGATTCCTGTTGGTTTGGAAAGCTGAGCCTTGGCATAATCCCAAGCTTTGTAAATCCAATGTGTGATTTGTGACCTTGCGACTGTTCTTGAGTGACTTGGCTTACTGACTTGTATCTTCCCTTCTCTGTCATGTGTGTATCAGATATCTGGTCAAAGTAATTGTAGCTAATATTACTACTCGTCAAGATATAGACCCTCCTCTGGTGGTGGCTTTCCATACCAGTCAAGTCCAAGTTTATCTTCAGGGTCAGGGTCTTCCATCTGATAATAACCATCATATCTCCACCATTTCCTATCCTTGAACACATCTTCTACTGGTAAAACACCTTCAGCCTTCATCTTATCACGCGTCTTCTCAACTCCTTCCCAGACTCTCAGAATATTCTCCCCAATAACCTTACCCAACTGCTCTTCAGTCGCTCCTCGGTCAAGAATAGCTTTTAGTAAATGCGGATAGCATTTGACATCTTCAAGGCCCGGAATGACACTTGCTATACCGTCAAAGTCAGATCCAAGACCAACATGATCCCAGCCGATGCGGTTGGCTATGTAGAATAGATGATCGATCACCATTTCCATCTTTGCATCTTTACGTCGCGTGGTGACGTGTTCTGGTACAAAGGTGACCATGACAATACCGCCGTTAGCTGGTACTTTGTCCAGGACGTGATCTGGGACATTTCGCGGGCAGTCGAATACTCCTTTCACGTTGGAGTGAGAGAACATGACCGGGGCTCGAGTTAGGTCAAGAACTTGGTTTGCGCAGTCCTCCGAGACGTGCGAGAGATCCACGATCATGCCTGAAATATTAGCCGAGCCTCAAGATAGTTGGGAGGAGAGCATACCGAGCCGGTTCATCTCCACGACAGCCGCTCGTCCCAAGTCCGATAATCCTCCATGTACGGCTCCAACCTTGGAAGTTGAGCTATCAGCGAAAGCGTTGTTACAGACATGCGTAAGAGTACACTACCAAAGTTAGGATCTCTTCTTCACTGGGGCTGTTTTGACTTACATATCTCACTCCCAGTCTATAGAAGGCCCTTATGATACCAATACTGTTTCCAGCCATATGAAGACCCTCAACGCCAATTGAGCATGCAATCTTGCCGCTGGAATATACGTCCTTGACTTCCGAAGGGCCACTGACAAGTTGAAATGTTTCAGGGTAAGACTCGACCAACCGTAAAGTCAAGTCGATCTGTTCGATGGCATCTCGTGCCATGTCAGAATATTCTGGAGTTGTGAAGTTTTCGGCAGATCGGAGACATGGTACACAGACAGACCAGAACTGGCCGCCCACTACGCCTAATATACGTGTTAGCGTTCATATATACGAAAGATGGAGGGATAGCTACCTTGCTTCAGGCGCGGTATATCAGTCATCCCACGCTCAAAGCCTTTTTCTAAATCGAACTTCTCATTATTATGAATCTTTCCCCGAAAACAGGCTCGAGGCTGTTGAGGTAAATCATTATGCCCATCGATGAGTGGAGTCTTAGCGAGGACTCTCTTCACTCGTTCATCAATTGGCAAAGCTTGGTAGGGATGCGTAGAGGCCATAGCGTTCAAGTCATAGATATCGCGATTGCATCCCCACAAACGTCATGTCTACCTTGTCCCAGTCATGCTCTTATAAATTGATGTCTACTGATGCCAAGCCTTGTCAGAAATTGACCACTCATCTTGTCATCTTGTCATCTTGTTTTCCGCGGTATACTTTGTTGACCGCGGGTATCTATGAGATAGATACGAATAAAGGCCGGTCATGCGACTTCCCGCGTTATCACGGACCCAGTTTTGGATCCGTCAAGGGGACCCTGGCATCTAAGGATCAATATCCACTACCAGAGATAAAAGACTTTCTCCAGTATCTCAAATGTGTTTCAGAGGGAAATTGGCTACTAGTCATGGTGCTTATGTTAACAATAAATATAAAAATTATCTCCATTGTCATTTGTTTCGCAAGGCTGAGTGTGGTGAAGCTATCCATAACAGTGGGGTTACAAGGGCAGATATGTCAGTGCTATCTGCAATCTTGGCTATCTCTTAACGTTGTATTGCATTTGAGGGGTAATGATAAGCATTACGGCCATCGGGGAAGAACTCCGCATCAGACTATCTCAACATACGTTTTCCGAGGTTAGGAAAATGAGTTATCCACTGATCACCAGGATTCTAACCATAAATGACCAAGGGATGGCCTCTTCATAAAGTGTGTGATATCCCTCAACCATTGTTGATCCAGACTTGTGGGCAAAATGACAGTCGAAAAAATAACCGATGACCTTAAACGCGCTGAGTCCATCAAGAATGGAACTATAAACGATGCTTCTACCGCTGAAGCTTTGACCCTCTACCAAGATGCAAATGAAATCGAGACAACTCCGGAGGAAGACAGAGCTTTGCGATGGAAACTTGATCTTAGACTGATGCCACTACTGTGCTTCACATATGCGCTGCAGTCGATTGATAAAAACACGATTAGCTATGCCGCTGTGTTTGGACTTAGAGAAGATCTCGGGTTGAAAGGAACCGAGTTTTCTTGGACTGGCGCAATCTTCTACTTGGGATATCTCATCTGGGAATTTCCTACCAGCATGTTCCTTCAGAGGTTGCCAATTAATTACTTTATGTCTGGAACAGTGAGTATTAATCACGCTTGTGAATGCTCTAAGTCAATAACTGACTTTTTAGGTCATCGCTTGGGGCGCAGTTCTCATGGCCCATGGGGCAGTCAACTCTTTCATCACATTGATGGTCGTACGAACTCTCCTGGGTGCTTTCGAAGCAGCAATTAACCCTGGAACAATGCTTCTCTTCAGCATGTACTACATGAGAAAAGAGCAGCCTCTCCGTCTGGGTATATGGCTCGGTTCAGCTGGCATGGGCTACATCATTGCAGGCATAGCAAGTTTTGGCATCGGCCACGTCAAGTCATCTTTGACATCATGGCGAGTTCTTTTCATCATCTGGGGTTCAATCACTGTTGCTTGGGGAACTATCCTCTTGTTCTTCCTCCCTGGCGCACCTATGAGAGCCAAGTTTCTTTCACCTGATGAGAAAGCGCGAGTCGTTGCTAGAGTCAAAGGGAATGGTACCGGCATTGAGAACAAGCATTTCAAGATGGCTCAATTCTGGGAGGCTATGCTAGATCTGAAGACCTGGCTGTTATTCTTATTTGCCCTTACAAGTAACTCGCCAAATGGTGGTCTGTCAGCGGTAAGTAAGCCATCATGTAACAGCTGAATCATGGCTAATTGCTTTTATAGTTCCAAGGTCTCATTATCAAAGGTGCTGGTTTCAGTACTCTTGATACCACTTTGTATCAGATGCCTTCAGGCGCAGTCCAACTGGTTACCTGTGTCCTGGCCTGGTAAGCAACAAATACTTCTATAGTAAAAACCAGGCTAACAACAACAAGTTGGGGAGCTTCGGCTATTAAGAACTCCAGAATCCCCATCATGCTCATTTGTCTTATCCCATTCCTTGCTGGTGTGCTGGGCTTCAGATTCCTACCTCTCAGCGCTTCTTATGCCCGCTTAGCATGCCTATGGATGTCCTTCACATACACAGCAACCTGGACAATCAGTATGTCTGTTTCCATGGCCAACACAGCAGGACACACAAAGAAGATCACAACCAATGCGCTTTTGTTGATCGGATATTGTTTGGGTAACTTTGTCGGGCCATTCTTCTTCAAGTCGAACCAAGAGCCGCGATATGAGCTTGGAGTGGCTATGATGTTCACCTGCATCGCGATTCAAGTCGTGAGTTTGGTCGCGCTCTGGGCACTGCTTTGGTGGAGAAATAGATCACGGCGTGAACTTCGAACACCTGAGAATCGACAGAGAGCTTGGGAGGCGGGGTTGTTGGATGAAACAGACTTCAAGAATAAGTATTTCGAGTATGTATACTAGATATACTCCAATCCAGCCAGCTGAGACATGCTCAATAACGTCTAATACCCCTTCGTTCCATCTGTGGATCTGCTTGAAGAAGATATTATCATTGCTGGCCTTGAGCCGCACTTCCAACCCATCATCTCTATCACTTGCTCTTCTCATGCTCTTTTGTCGTAACACAGCCTATCATATTCATACATTTGGCTATAGGGCTACTCAAGTTAGCGTTCGTCTCAACGAAATACTCTAAAACATACTTATTTCTTTGTTGCGCCCATTTGTCCATGACCAAAAGGCTTAGCGTGCACGCTGCCCAGATCAAGATTCCGTGCGGATAAGACCCCTCGTATATGGCCAACAGATTCGAAACGGCAAGGGCACCCGCATATGCGTCTTTGCGTGATTCAAAACTGTTCATATACTTTCCCTCCATGTTGAGATAAACGCGAATCCATAGAAAGGAGTGGTTTATTTTGATGCTGGCTCGGTGCCATGTCGGTGATCCAAGGTATACGGAAAGGCCAGAAGCAAGCACCCTCTGGAATACCATAGTGTGAAAACCAATTCTGGTAAGAGGTAACCAGGACGGCGCGTTACGTAGCCTCACAGTCAAGTATAGACTGGTCAACGATTGTAGGATACACAAAACAAGGTCAGTATATGTTGGATCTGGATCATGCCCGAGCTGCCATTGTTTGACATTGAAGATGATGACTTCGAGGAGTGTCACTATTATGTGAGGGATGAGGTGGTATCTGTTGGTCTTTCGTGACATTTCCCATCCTTTTGTAGTGACTTTACTATAAAAGCGTGGGAGAAAGGATGCCAAGATGAAAAATGTCCAAAGGTTTTCGAGTGGGAGACTTCGACAAACTTCTGAACAGCGTTTTGCCCAATAGTTGAAGTCGTCGCGGGTGATATTTTCCATGATGGACATTGTGCTTGAAGCCATACCGGAGCTTTTTCCAAGATCAAATAAATGGCAAGAGAAGCCGGAATTCACAAGATTTGGAATAGTAAAATATTGAAGCTCGTGGACTGTGTCTTTATAGTTACTCACGCAGGCCTGATGGCCGATGTAAGCGTCAATGTCAGCACAGAAATCGGAATCCCGTTTGAGGGGTGTATCAACGTCGGTAAATACGGCTGTCGCATGACCAATACCCATCCGGCCTTATATACGACAGCGAGTTCCAGGCAGCCTTCGGAATTTCATGCACAAGGTATTCAGTTACACTCAGTCAGCCCATATTCCTGTCGGCTGAAGCCTATGTATCGATATGGACCAATGCTGACATAAATGTCATCACAAAGGTGGTGGTCTCCGTAACGTGGCATAGGGAATAAGCAAACAAGTTCCATTATGCTTGTTTTTCAATGCCGCTGAGTCATATCTCTGGCGTCAGAAAGACTGAATCCTCTTGCCTCTAAGCTAAATCTTACAGTATACTGTGATAGTTCTGACAGTATTACCTTACACGTATATTGCCTGTAGGATGCTGACCTCGCCGATTACCCGTACAATTGTCTTCCTTCTCATCAGAGATAGATATACCCTATTCGTGGCCATTTGCTTGTTCTGGATGAAGTCTCATAGTGTGATACAGGCTAACAGAACTTGTGATATGGAGTGGCAAGGTTGGTCGATGGTGACGTTTAATCAGACATTCGGGATTCCCTGTGAACCCAGAAGCTGCGGGTTAATAGAGGTGCCGTAGAAGGGATCTGTTACCTGCACCACCCCCGGTGCATATAAGATTTGAAGATGACGGCACCGGGGGGTGCAGCCGTAATGTAAGCCGGATTGCGATATTATCAGCTTAACCGCCTTTATTTACGACTTCCTGATTATCTACATTACTACATAAAGCTTCCTGATGACCTATATATTAATTATAGGCATAATAATATACATTAAATAGCTGCAGATAGTAGGAAAATAGATAATAGCTGTTGTTAATAATAAAAGAGGAATATTACTGAAATCGTGATCCAGCTTACTTAACGGCTGCACCCCCCGGTGCGGTCATCTTCAAATCTTATATGCACCGGGGGTGGTGCAGGTAACAGATCCCTTGTCAAACCCTCAACTAACGTAAGCAGTGGCATCTCTTAAATAAATGTCAGCAGAACACTCTCCTAACAGTACAGTTCTCATAACGTAGCCATCGCCCACTCCATAGTCTTCCTAATAGCCTCATCCTGATCCTCAATAGGCTCATATCCCAAAATCCTCTTCGCTTTCTCCAAAGACCAACAGCATCCGGTATCAAGATGATCAATACCAACCCTCCTCATACTAGGCTTAACATACCCGAAAGTAAAAACCCAGTAAATCCATTCAGCCGTTGAAGCCATCGCTTGTATCAAAAAGAGCGGGATCTTAATGACTTCTTCTGATGCAATAGGATGACCAGCTGCAGCATAGAACCTTCGAGAAAATTCAAAAAGAGGTTGCGGTCTTCCATCTGAGATGAAAAACGCTTGTCCGCTGGCTTTATCCACGGTCTGGGGATCGAGAAGGGCTTTCATGGCGAGGATATGAGCCTCCGCTGCTTTTTTGATATATAAAAACTCGAATATCTTTGTATCGTTTCCAAGCTGCATCTTATGCTCCTTTCTTCTGATGCTCTGGACCAGCTGAGGAATATAATTCCAATCATATTCGCCATAGAAGCCAGGTAAGCGTAATACCGCGGTATGAAGCTGTGCCGAATTCGCAGCTATGATCAGCTTCTCTGCCATAGCTTTTGTCATTGCGTAAGAGTTTGGGGCGTTTGTCTCATCAAAGAGCATAGCCTCATCTTCTGACACGGGCTCTTGAGTAGGTATGACGGCTGAATCGGAGGAAGCAAATACAAAAGCATCGGTCTCGGGACAGGCTGTAGCGGCTTTTAGTAAAGCTTTGGTTCCGTCAATGTTGGCTTTGACCAGATTTGCGGTTGTGTCGAGATAAGATGGCGAAGCGGTATGAATCACAGCATGCGGTCTGAATTTCTGGAAAGCTGCTTCGATCTGATCTGGTACTGTCAGATCTGCAGCATGAAGCGAGATGCGAGTTTGATCAGAAATATCCGCTGGTATCTTTGGATGACGGCTCACGATAGCAACCGTCGTCAAAGCATCCTCGAGAAGCTGGCGGACTATATGTCCTCCCAAGAATCCGCTTCCGCCTGTCACTAGTATGCGTCTTGGAGAATCCATCTTTCGAGCAGTTTGAAATGGTCTTGCTGGTCTTACAGAAAAGTTGATCGGTAAGCTGAGAGTTACGACAGTGAGGGGAATCAATTCAGCTCCATAAGCGCCTAATTTAACCGACGGGTTGAAGGATCATTACTTGGGCTCAGCCGTGAGGCCAATCATTAAACTGCTGACAAAAGGTCTTGTTATTTATAATCAGTCATCTCTAGTAAGCCAGCTCCAATTCCTGTTTATTTCGAATCTAACCAGTATATCCATTCATTTATTCATTGATAGATATAATGCCGAAATCCTTAAGATAAATCTCCTAGGACTAGGATTAGTATTAAATTCCCATTTCACGTGCTGCAGAAAGAGATGCTGTTTCAGGAAGGAAATAACTTACACCTCCTCCCGTGCCTTGCGAGAACATGCCAACGACCTTGGAGCCTCTTGGACGAATACTAATCCATTCAAGATTCTCATCGGGGGCATTGGGACTGGTCATCACTTCAAAGCGGTTCTGGGGGTTCAATGGAGCAGCCAACTGGAAATCCTCGTCAGCATCAGCTAGTCCAGCACCAGAAATCTTTGCTTTATTGAAGTTGGTGCCCACAGCATAGACTACTTCGCATCAGCCTTCTTTTGTCCAAGGTATAGGGCATGGTAAACTTACGGGTGCAGACACGTTGAATGGTTTTCGGTATCGGTTGTTCTTTGGAAGTGCAAAAGTTTGAGTTTGAGTTTCTAATTAAAGTACCTACCTAAGTAAACTCGTTGCTGCGCGATAGTATCAAGCCATCTTTCGGGTAAGAGACGATGCTTATCAAATGAGGCGTAATGTCTGTCACTGGGTCTAAAGAAAAGAAAATGTTTAATTTCTTTAGATGATACGAATTATGCGTATCCGTACTGAGCTATTCTTTCTCAGTTCCTTATCTTAAAGAAACCAGGATAGAGCGACCGCAACTCTTCCAAATGCCGAATTTGATGCTGAGATGCTGGTGTATCAGGCATAGGAAATCCCTCCTCCACAAAATGAATAGCAGTCCAGCCAGCTTCCTTAGCTCCAACGCAATTCTTATGCGAGTCATCTAACAAAATCAGCAATATCCCGCCAGAAATATCAGCCAAACTTACCGATAAAAAAGCATTTTGAAACATCTGAAACTCCAGCTTCTTTCATAGCTTTCAAGAACATATCTTTTTGCGGCTTGCAAACAAATGGCACTTGTGAATAATCACAGTACGTTAACCCCTCAAATAGATCATCAACACCCAACAGCCGCACGACTCTTCTTCCGTGGTTAATATACGCATTAGTTAATAACCAGAGTTTGACTTTTGAAGTATCAATATCTTGAAGGAATTGTCTTAATTTGGGGTTAGGTCTGATGAGCTCGTCGAGTGGTACCGCGTCATCGACTTTGGCGTTATATTCCAGCGCATCAATTTGATGGTGGCGTACTAGGCCTTCAATTGCCTGGCCATATTGCTGGGAATAGTCCTTGTGAAGGCGCTCAGCTTCATCTGGAGGGAGATCTAAATGTTTCTTGAAGTAATCGTCGATTAAGAATGCCATATGCTCCAGGACCTTGTCATCTGGCTCAAGTTAGAATGCACTCGAATGGTTAATCTGTGACTGACATACTGCGTGAGTACAAGCAATTATCGATGTCGCTGGAGTCGTCAGAGATGAGCTGTTTGAGAGCGGAAACAAACCTTACAAGAATAGAACTGGCTTCTCTAAGTTTTGGTCCATAGCGATGAGTATTCTCTCAGTGAGATGAATAGTTTGAGGTGATTTGAGGGATTGGGAAGTCTGTCTTGTGATGAGCCACAATGAACGATGACTGGTTGATTAACGAATCGGGCTAAGATTCTCGCCAAGACTTGTTGGTTACCCTATGCTTAGCCATAATGGTATGACTTGTAAATATACTACACCAAGATCTCTAAAATCCACTTCAATGTCACATATCGCTTATTCTTGTAGTTATGCATATCGTGTCCTTCGGTTTGGTAACATTTTGTGATGTCCTGGCTACCTACTGACTCGACTTATGCTATCCTATTGGAATAATACGGAGTGCAAAGTTCACATGTCTTGACCAGCCGAACACTTGGCAACGGCACAAAAGCAATGATGTTGCATAAACATAGTATAAAAGATGTCTATGGAAAGGAAAGAAAAAAACCTTATCAGAAACTCAAGCGAATGTCACTGCAATTGGTTAATCCCCTACCACGTGGGTAGTATTCGTGGCAGTTCATCTCCTGAAACGATCTCGTATGGTTGGGCTTCAAATCTTAGGTGAATGGTGAATCACAAGATGAACATGCATTATAGCGACATTCCTATAAAACTCTGTCTTCACTTTTATCTTCGGAATAGCTCGCTGTATTCAATCCCGCATTAACGTTAGTATTAAACAATCAAGACCACGATTCGTGATTTCTGATCCACTATTTCATAATCATATCAGTCAATGCTGAATCACTTTTAAATCGCCGACTCGTAAAACGCGTTAAAAACCGAGCCGCATTTCCATCCCCGCAAATCCAAAAGACCGAGCCAATCAAATTTAGTATCAGCCCAAGTATAACCACAAGACGCCGAGGTATCTTAGCGATGTCACCACTGCTTATCTCCGGACCCTCAATGAAACCGAGATATGGTGTCATTACAAATCTCTTACCCTCCGTGGAGAACGCAAATTTGGTTTTTAAATACTACGATGTCCCAGGAGTAAAAAAAAAGGGTCTTAGCATGTTTTAAACTACTGATTTTCTTGAGCCTCATTTTTTGAGACAAACCTAATGACCATGAATGAGAAAGAGGCCACTCAGACAGGGAATATGTCCCAAGCTACTTCGGCTCGCAATTCTGCTGATCTAGAAAAGAATGCACCTGTCGACAACACCCCCGATGCGAATCTTAGCGATCAGACTACTGAAGCTGGAAACTTGACCACCGGCGATGAATCATTCGAAGTATCATGGGATGGCGATAAAGACCCATTATGTCCAAGGAGTATGTCGACCATGCGAAAATGGATTATTGTTTCCATCGCTTGTATGGGAAGTCTTTGCGTGTAAGTCAACTACATCATCATCTTGCACTAACGATCGCTGATCAATGTCATCATAGAACATGCGCTAGTTCAATCTACACAGCCACCTACGCTCAGATGAACGCTGAATTCAACTGTTCCCAAATCGTCGCTACACTTGGCCTATCAACTTTTGTGTTAGGAATTGCTCTTGGACCTGTCCTTACAAGCCCATTGAGTGAGTACTACGGTCGACGACCTATTTACCTCGTTTCATGGACCATGTTTATCATCTGGACTATTCCTTCTGCCGTGGCGCAGAATATCCAGACCATGATCATTTCACGATTCTTTACAGGTTTTGCGGGAAGTAGTTTCTTGAGTGTTGCTGGTGGAACGGCCGGTGATGTTTTCGAACGACATGAGATTCAGAAACCGATGAGTCTGGTGTCTTTGGCGCCGTTTGTTGGACCGGCTATTGGGCCTTTGATTGGAGGGTTTATTAACTATAACACCAATTGGCGATGGACTTACTATGTTATGCTCATCTGGGCAGCTTTCATCATGGTGGCTATTGTTGTGTTTGCGCCTGAGACGTTTCATCCCATTTTACTGAGAGAGAAGGCGAGGAAACTTCGAAAGGAGACTGGGAATGAAGCATACCGTGCACCGATGGAGCATACTCAAAAGCCGATCCTCGAAACACTCAAGATTTCTATCCTTCGACCTTTCCAGCTTCTCTTCCTCGAGCCGATGTGTCTCTGCCTCGATCTCTACTCAGCCATCCTCCTAGGTATTCTATACCTATTCTTCGGCGCATTCCCTCTTATTTTCCGAACGAACCACGGCATGAGTCTCTGGCAAACTGGCATGACCTTTTTGGGAATTCTTGTAGGATTCCTCGTCGCCACAGCTACTACGCCTCTCTGGGCTAGACTCCGACTCCGACTTCTAGCAAAGCAGGAGAAGGAAACTGGAAACGCGATTAGTGAGCCTGAGTATCGACTTCCTCCTTGTATTCTTGGAGCTATTCTTATTCCTATTGGATTGTTTTGGTTTGCTTGGACGACGTATTCCAGCGTTCATTGGATTGTGCCTATTATTGGTTCTGGAGTCTTTGGATGCGGGTAAGTCTCAGTTCTCTATTCTTCTTTGTTCTTTACTAACAAGTCCATAGTATGCTTCTGGTCTTTACAGGTGTTTTCACCTTCTTGGTCGACGCTTATCCTCAATATGCTGCCTCTGCAATGGCAGCCAATAGTTTTGCTCGATGCTCCTTTGCCGGTAAATTTACTCAGTCCACCACACCGAGCATAAGTACTAACAACTTTCCAGCGGCGTTCCCCCTTTTCGGTATTCAGATGTACGAAAAGCTCGGCTATCAGTGGGCCTCGAGTCTTCTTGCTTTCTTGACAGTTGCCATGGCGCCTTTCCCTTATCTGTTCTTCAAGTATGGAAAGCAACTGAGAGCCAAGAGCAAGTTCGCTTCGCACATTTAAAAGTTCAAGTTATTTGAGGGGTTTGAGGAGGTATATAATGGGATCGACAGAACAGATCCATCGTCAAGTTGAGTTTGCATATAGAACAGCGACATGAAGATACCATATAGAGAAAAGAGTTGTATTTACGCCAGTATGGCAGTATTATATAATCTTCTAGAAACCTTGAGATTCTGTACTTGGTGGAAATGGTCCAAAGTTTGCTGGTAATAATGGACATAGACCATGCTGCAGGAGCAAATCAACATCAATAGTATCCTCAGCCCAAAAATAGTCAAAGCCAAATTGATCCGCAGGCTGCTGAAGCAGATCATTCGTTTCCATCGTAGGCTGAGCGTTTACCATGTTAGCTTGATTAAACGTAACATCGCCCAAGTTCTGAGGTGTCTCGCTCCTCGTTCCCGTCGGAGTGGTTAGATTAGAATCTTCGCTTCGGCTACAGTTGGCAATTCGGGATGTCACATCGACAATCGATCCAGCTGATACGGCAGACCCTTGGCCTGTGAGTCTTCGCATGAGGTTTCCGAAAAACCTGACAATCCACAATCCGATGGGCCAGTGTTTTGCGAGTTCGCTTAGAGCTAGTATGCATTGTCGCGATTTGTTGCCTGCTAGTTGGCGACGAATGGGGTCTTTACGGCAGATGACGAGTGTATGAATAGAAAGTGCACCGAAAACAGCAGGGATACTGAGACAACGATTAGAATTATTTTCTGAAAAAGGTAAGAGAAACTTACACGTGCATCTGGCTGTATTTCATTGCCCCAACAGATAGGATATCTTCCATGAGGCGAGTGATTGAGTCAGCTGCTCTTCTTGCTCGAGCATCTCCTTCAGCTTCAGATGGCGAGAGATCCTCGATGGCTTTTGGTCTAAACAGAAGGATATAGTAGTTCCTGTTCCATGTCAGTAACGCCCTCTGAAGCCCCGTGGTGTTTCTTACTGATACGCCATATGTAGTTGAGTGGCCCAATACGATGCACCTAACGTTTCATCAAGCTGCGTTCTCTGCATACATTTCGGTAACTGTGCTTCCCATTGCTCAAGTCTGTTCTTTAGATTGGCTGCTTTATACCGTTCCAAATCGGGTCGACGAGGACTGAATTCTGCGATAACAATATCTCCCAGTATTTCTGCCGCTTTGGCCATCTCCATGGCAAAAGCTATATGGTACTCTTCCTGCGAGGGTATGAGCGGGTCGTTGTGATCATTATCAAAGCAGAAGTCTTCTTCACTGAGAAACTCAATATCACAGTCCTCATCTCTGATTCTGCATGGCTTGCCCAGACATGCGGCAGTATGTCGGTCGCGGGTGTAAATCGCCCACCAAATACGTTTTCGTAAAGCCCTATTCTCTGGGCTCAGTCTCGCAGCCACTGATCTAGAATCATGTCATTATCAACTCAAACCCCTAAAGTGAAATACATACGAACGATACATCCCCAAAGACTGCGCACAGGATGTCGCACATCCTAGCCAAAACCAAGGATCTTTCTGATCATCCGGTCCATTCCACCAGAACCCCAAAAGAAAGAGCGAGGCAGTAAGGAGATTACGGTCAGTTTCATGATCAACATCATATAATGTCTTTGCGCGAAGATAATGATACTTGCGAGCAGCAACACGGTCACTAAAACCAGCTGCCTGGACAAGACTCTCATCGCAAAGAATAAATGTCACATGAAACATTGCGTGCAAAAGCATCGGCGATGCCTTTCCCTTTCTGTATTGCTCAGAGAATAATCTTCTGTCGATGATAGGCCATGGAGGGTAGACTATCTCAAAGAATGAGCGGACTAAAAGGTCGGATATCTCTTTTGTTGGCATTGTGAGTGCGTCTTGCACACTGAGTGGTTCAACTTGAGGTCGTGTAGGCATTATTGCTCGGTCTGCTATAGAAGCTGGTATGGGATAATGAACCTTTACAGGTTCGCTAGCACCTCCTTTGGGGCTGCATATCATCTCGACGATGTATGATAAGCTGCTTGAGTCACCCAGGAAGAATGATCGGTCATTGCTAGACAGAGTTTGCGGCCGAGACTGAGGCTCGGTGTTCCCCGAACCATTCATGCTCAATGTTGGTGCTTGACTTTGTTCTGAATATTGAACGTTCTCATTACTTTGGGGTGTAATCACTGCGATACTGTCGTCATTTGGGGTATCATCACACGCAGGGCTCTGAGCCTGCTGTCGTCTAGAGGCACGTTGCTGGACATTGCTTCGCCTTGCATATCTACACGTTGTGAGTCTCATTTTCAATCCCCTCAACCTAATTCTACATACTTTCCACGCTTAGACTCTATCAATTCACAGGGAACATCACGCGTGCGACAATGCCAGCATGGCTGTCCCTCAGAAGCGTCACATCTCACGCGTCGAGCATGACATGCTTTACATGCCACTCTCGCTACACGCGCTCTGCTGGGCGTAGTGGTTGATCTTTGGTGATTCGTCGATTCGGTCATTGTGATTGAGTTGATGTTGATTTCTCAGTATCTGATGGTGATTAGAGGTTAAGTCGCCGAGTCTAGTCAAGATGCCGACTTGAAAGGGGGAGTGGCGGGAATAAGCAGGTTACGTAACGCCCCATGACGACATCCTTGTCTAGTTTCGTATCTCGCCTCTTCGCGTCTAGGGTATCTTATCTGGCATCTCCGTCGCCCATCAACTGCATATCAATCACGGAAGCTATATACAGGGATTATTGAAAAAGGGAATATCTGAAACATGAGGTTTTAAGTATTGTTCTGGAAGGCTGCTACGTTCTAAAAGACTCCCTGATGGAGAGAAAAACTATCTTGAAGCTCTTCGATTGAACTGTCTCTTAAGCCCTATTACCTTATTTCGGACAGAGTAAAGGCCGACCTATTTATCCTGCAGTGAAATATCGATATGCCGTTGGGTAGGGTCTTCTAATAACCTGAGATAGATAAGAATCCCATACTAATACCTTAACTGGGATTTACTAGGGCATAATATGGTTGAATAGTCCTGGGTATAACCGATAGTCAAACTGGGGGCTACACCTCACTTCAAGAGAAATGAATAAATATTTCAAACTAAAAAATGATAACGCCAAAATAGGATAACTTTGCGAAGGATGTAAAGAGATCATTCTGACTTTGTCCTAAATAGGAGCGTGAATCATTTTCACTACAGGAGGGTGACATGACAGCTTGAAGTATGCCACCATCAAAATGACTCCTATAGCAAATCAGTTACTCAGTATCGAACACAGTGAATATAGACCTGCTAACATTCAGCAGTTTTTCCTCATTATTGATCACGGAAGGCAATCTTGTGAAGAGACAAATGAAGTAAAAGTGATATATCAAGCACAATGACGACATGATAAGCTAAAAGCTTCAAATCTCACCCGTGAATTATTTCACGAAGGATCAACCTTTCGAAGTTTTATGCAAGGCAACACTACAAATATGCAGATCACGGTAAGCTTACCCCAATGAGATATCAACATACAAGCCTTTTCTGCGCGGATAGGAAGCAAAGCAACGTCCTGGACGTCATAATCGCTACTGGCGGGGAAAGGTAATAACGGCCTTGTCGCTGAGCCGTGAATTGCTTTTTGGGAACGTCATATTGAATCAATATTTCTTAAAGTGATTGTCAGGGGCTGTGAGTCGAAGACGTCATGTAGGCGTGCCATAACGCGTCAACCAAACCACTTCAACAGAGGTGAATAAAATGTGTTGACAATCAATATTTAAACGCGAAGAAATCCAGGCAATTTTTGAATCAGACTCAGATAAACATTACTCATTGCATAATTCTACACAACTATAAAAATGACCGGCACCGATAACCCCAACCCCGGCAACTTTGCCAACCGGTAATAGTAACCATCACTTCAAAAGACCAGTCACTCACAATATCAGCCCCAAGGAGGAGGTTCAAGAAATTGCTTCCAAGGGCGGACAGGCCAGTCACTCTGGTGGTTTTGCTAACATGGACCCCGATAAGCAGGTTCGTGACTTTCACTACAATGACAATGGTTCAATGGCTGACATTTCTCTAGAAAGCCATCGCTTCTGAAGGCGGTAAGGCTTCGTCTGGTTCTTTCGAGCCTGGTAGTGAGAAGGCCAAGGAGGCTGGCCGCAAGGGTGGTCTTGCCTCTTCTTAGGTGCAACACTATTATGAGATACGATTTGGATCGATGGTGGGGACTCTGGTTAAGTTTTAACGAAATGAATTCACATGGTCAGCTGGAAACTTTGTTGAATATTCTCATGTGCTGTGAGCCTGGAATATGTTGCTTCATCTCGTAAACTCTAGGTGAAGATCAATTTTAAACAAATATCCACCCACGCCTGTAGACCTTATGCCTGACCCATGCATCTATACCTAACCAGATAAAAGTATTCCTATAAATCTACATGATAAGAATCGGAGTTTCGCTACTAACAATCTCCGTCCACCTCCTCGTACCCTGCATACTCCAAATCGTGCTCAGCGCCTTAACAGCAACAGGAATGCTTCCGAAATTCGTAACACTATACAAATCCGCTAATCTCGTCGAAAAGAACTCCCTATGCTCTGGAAGAATGCTCTCAGCAGCAGCGATGAAGTATGTCCAAACGAGTGCATGGATCCCTTTTGTTGAACATGAGAAGTCCATGACTTTGAGACGGAGTTGTTCGACGAGATGGATGGATTCTTCGTCGCTGAGGGATGATTCGGCGCGACGCCGGTAGATCTGGCATGCGTCGAAGATGGCAGAGCGGATGGTTTCTATGTTGGCGAAATGTTCTGATTCTGGGGACATTTCGGGGTAGGACATGAAGTCGAGGTATGCTTCTGGGCCGGTTAGGACTTGGAGGCCTTTGGATTCATTGGCTAGAGGGACACCAAAGAGTTGGAACCTGTCGGGAGTTAGTTACCGGTTCAAACGCTTCTTCAGAATAACTCACATTTTTATTTGCTGAAGAAAGAACTCTTTTAGACTTGGTGGTAGCATGGATATCCAATCCGGGTATTGTGTAAGGCAGTTGAGCATCTCCAGCAGATATGTGTAGTTATCGGCTCCAGTGATGGTTTCACCGACAAGAAGTACAAGGATAGTTGCAAGGATATATGGGTTGAAGAGTTGTTCTGGGCTGAGTTGAAGTGAATCGCGTCTTAGCTTTTGAACAATAGCTTGATGACCTGCTTCAGCGACGCGATGCAGGTTTGGATCTTTCTGTCCCAGATGAAAAGCTGAGACAACTGATACAGCCCTTGCAAGATTCTCGTCTTGGCAGGCAAGTGGTAAAATTAGGTCTCTGTATCCGTTGCTTAAGTGAGAATAGTCCAAGACGACCATATGGGCGGCGATGGTATCCGAGACTGGCTTTGTTAGAAAAGAACCTTGAGTGGGGGGCTAAGACATACAGTGACTAAACATTCTTCTCGTTTGAGCATTCGAAGCTTCATTCAATGCCGGATGTACCGAAAATCCATTTCTATACGGCACAACAGTTGCACCAGCCTCAGAGGCTGAGTCGTCTGATGAGGGTGAAGTGGCATCATCAGAAGCAGAGTCCGTATGAGAATTGGGGCTACCGGAAGAAGATCGAGCTTGAACCTTTCTTACGCGTTCCTTTCTCGCGCGCTGTCCTGGCTCGACCCATCTGAAACTCTTCTCTGGCTGGGTAGGACTTGGTTGAGATGGTGTTGTTGTCGCGATGAATGTTATGGTCAGAGGTTTAGCATTGGTAGGTGATGGTCCAACGGCCATGTGACTACTAAACCGACACCTTAAACCTTGACCAGAACATGAGATGCCCTTTTTCTGACACTTGAGACATTCAGGCTCAGTCTTGTCACACTTGAGACGCCTCTTGCAGCACTCATAGCAACCTGCACCATAGTTAGTTACGTTTATGCAACCGTGATATCAGAGTGGAGTTTGTTTGTATCTTACCGTTATTCCTCTTGGCAAGCGACATACTTGAAAAGGTGCCAAGAAAAGGTAGTTAGCACTAGCGACTCGTAAGATAACGAACGACACAAATCTCTCGGTCTCTTACTCCTTTGGGGCGCGGATTTCTCTTATACCTTAAATTGCAACCCTTGTTTTTTTCTGGCAGAGACCAAGAGTTGAAGGCTGCGTAGTTTCCGGGGCCGGGTATGGAAAATACGCTTCCGTGATGTGGGTTACGCATGGGTGCAGGCATGAGGATCTTCAGACTCGACGCTATTGATTGGTGACGACTTGTCAGCGTCTAGATCCCGGTCTAGACAATTACTAGCGGCCATTCCGATAGCCACACCGAAAAAGAGGCGCATCTCTTTCTCTTTCTCCTTGTCTTAGTTGAAGTGAAATGTGTTCAAATAATGCGGGAGAGTGACAAATATTACCGGGTGATGCTGTGGCTTAGCTGAAGGACTCAAATTGGGCTTTGTTATCTATTTCAGGACACGATGAGGCCAAATATATTTGACAATCAACATCGCACGCTTATTAACCATTTTGCAGTCACATAGTATTTGTATTTTCCCAAGGGAGAGAACAACAGGAGATGCAAGGATCAAAAAAACGCCACGGCGCATCGGCAGATGAAACAAAAGGACCTAGAACATGGCTAGAACTCGAATCGAAGGAAACATTACCCAGAAGAAGAACAAAAACAAGTAAAACTAGTTGGCAGGAAACAAGACACGTCATGCTGATGATGAAAAGAAAAAACAGGATGGCATTCTAGAAACACATGCAGCCACAACAATATCAGCCGCACAGACTACTCACAGCAATCGTTGCAGCTTGTGATATGCGATCTGATCACACAGATCGCTTCTGCCGAGTATTGAAGGGATATATCCCTGTGACAAAAAGATCTCGAATTGAATAGTACAGAATCTCGGAACGTTTATCCGAATAACATACCGCGGCTCACGGATCTCTCCTCACTTGCTCGATGACACTAAGATTTAGGGTACCATTAGTCTGGGAACGCGCATGGGGATGGGGATGGGGATGGGATGCAGATTACCCACGCAGAGGACACGAACACCATGTTATGTGAATGTGGATTTCGGGAAATTACTCGGCATTTGTTTAGGCAGACACTTTGTTGAGTAATTAGAGTGTCTTACTAGGAATGTTCTGCATTGTGAAACCCTTTTCACTGTCACTATTGACCCAGGGTGTTTCTGAGCTTCCTAATCAAGGCATGTTAACCTGCGCATCATCACCATCTTTCACAAATTATTAGTGATCAAGATCCCCATGGGGTGAATCTTGGCGTCTAGTCTGGAAAAAAGGACCGAATCCATAAACACTAACTTCTTCTTAAAAACAATAAAGATTTCCTTCACCCACGACCGTTTTATCTCCATTCTGTCTACGGATCCATACTAACCAGCTTATCTTAGTGACGATCCACTGATAAGAGATTTTTCGGTTCAGCAATAACCCGTCGGTTGATTAGCTACCGAGATTGGAAGGCTTTCAACGAGAATTTTTCGTGGTCCATAATTTATCATGTTATTTCCGTTGTATGAATGGAGCGGTGTCGGGGCACCATCACGCTAGATTTTTCAACTGTAACATGATCTATTCCTAGAGAATACCGCTATTTAAAAAACTGTCATACCGCAAGTTTTTTGCCCCCCTATTCTTGATTTGAAAATTCAGATTTCAATGAGTGAAAATGGCTGAAAGAAGAGTTCAGTTGGTTGAGACCATGTCGTGAGTTTTCCACTGCATTTATGTGAATGAATGAATGATGATACTGATAAGGGGTAGAAAACAAGACAATAGTTTACGTCGGGAGCCCACGAGGGCGGAGATGCAAGATCTTGAGACCATTGCATCAGCTGGAGCATCTTTTCGTCCTGGTGAAATTCCTCCACCTCCAGATGGCGGTATCGAAGCATGGACGCAAGTAGCAATGGGCTGGATCGTTATCTTCGCAACATGGGGCTACGTCAACTCATTTGGAAGTTTTCAAGCGCACTACACCTCCACGCTTCCTCAATCCCCGTTCCAAATCTCATGGATTGGATCAATTCAAGTTTGGTTTACCTTCTTTGGTAGTGCTTTCTCTGGACGACTATTAGATGCTGGGTTTTGGGTTCCGACGTTCCTTGTTGGTGCCGGATTACAGCTCATTGGAATTTTTATGATGAGTTTGTCCACGCATTATTGGCACTTGATGATTACGCAAGGCGTGATTACTGGTATCGGGGGCGGTATTATCTTTGCTCCTTCGCTGGCGTTGGTAGCGACATATTTTGAAAAGCGAAGAGGAATTGCCATTGGTCTTGTTACGACTGGAAATTCTCTGGGAGGTACTGTTTATCCTCTTGTTGTTCGGGCACTTCTACCTAAGATCGGTATGCCCTGGACTTCAAGAGTCCTCGGTTTTATCAACTTGTCTGGATTCATACTCGTGGCGATTTTTATGAGGCCTAGACTTCCGCCCCGACAGACTGGACCTATTATCGATTGGTCTGCTTTCAAGGATACACTATATGTGTCTTATGTGAGCGGATTGTTCTTTTTCGTGTGGTCTGTGTACTACACCTTCTACTACGTGAGTATATCTGATATTCTACTGGTAATTTTGGCTAACGCTCCAGCAGCTTGCTTCCTTCGGCCAAGACGAGGTCGGAATGTCCTTCGCAGACTCATCCCTCCTCACCACCATAATCAACGCCGTTGGTCTTCCAGCCCGAGTTTTAACTCCTATGCTCGCGGATAGAATTGGTCCACTGAACGCCATCGTACCAGCCGGTCTTTGTGTAGCCATCGTGGCGTATACATGGGTCGCTGTACACAACGTCTCAGGTGTTTATATCTTTTCCATCTTTTACGGAATTGCATCAGGAGCGTTCCAGAGTCTCATGCCAACAGGTGTTGCAAGTATTACACAGAGACTTGATACCATCGGGACAAGAATGGGTATGTGTTTTAGTCTTATCTCGTTTGCTGGTTTGTCTGGTCCGCCTATTGGTGGTTTGTTGCAGTCTAAAAGTCTTGTTGGGGCACATATCTGGGCTGCACTCTCGAGTTCACTTTGTGCAGTGTTACTGGTACTAGCGAGAGTTCTGAAGGTTGGTTGGAAAGTAAAGACTAGATGTTAAAGGTTCATACATATAGATATAGATACTCGTAATCCTTATAGCTAGATATAGTGTTTAATCAAAGTCATAGAACTTCCATCCCGCCTTGAAATCTTTTGAGAGTTCATCGTTTAGAATCAATGCCTTGACCATCTCGATAGGAAGTCCACCAGTTCTGAGAATAGCATCATGGTACTCCTTCTGGGTAAGCTTGCCATCGCCATCACCAACAGCCATTTCTCTTAGCTTCCATAACTGAAGCGCACCCAGCATATAGCCAGCCTGATAAAGCGGTGAGTATGTTCCTTCAACAGACCGTCTAACTTCACCCTCTGCGTTACTCCTCTCATGGTAAATTCTTTCAACTAAAAGATCAACTGCTTCTTGGGCTGTCATCTCTCCCAGGTGAAACTTGAGCGAGAAGATGATTCTCAGACAACGATGCATACGCCACCAAAGAGCACCGATCCTGTTCTCCGGCGAATGATGGAAATCATCTCGATCATAGAACAAGAACTCCCAGTACAAGGCCCAACCTTCAACAAAGAAGGGAGTATCAAATATCTCCTTTCTGTGGGAGTTATAGCGATCAGCCATATAGAGCTGCAGTCTATGGCCAGGGAACATC
Source organism: Fusarium anguioides (assembly GCA_012977745.1). Taxonomy (NCBI): domain Eukaryota; kingdom Fungi; phylum Ascomycota; class Sordariomycetes; order Hypocreales; family Nectriaceae; genus Fusarium; species Fusarium anguioides. The sequence continues at coordinate 37,131 of JAALXK010000302.1, read as the reverse complement.
TCATGAAAAGCAGTGGCCTTGGCGAAATGCTTGTTATTTCCGCGCATGACCATCAGTTTCAGATCATGTTCCATAGATACAACTGGGTAAGAGACTTGGATAACTGGTCCACCAAGGAAGAATGGTGAGACTTTTTGACGTTCAGCGTCGATCATTGTCATGCGCCATGTCGAGTTTGATAGAGGCGGGACAGTGACGAGATCGCGATCTGTGACGAAAAGGCTGGCATCCACGATGAGTTTGCGGACATATTCTGTTTGTTTTCCAGGATCGACGTAGTCATTTTTGACGTGTTCTAGTGCCTTCTTCCAATCCTTTCCATAGCCGAGAGCCTCGGATTGTTTGATCATTTCTTTTTCACACCATTTAAACTCTTGGTTGCCGATCTTGATAAGTTCTTCGGGTGAATAAGGAATCATCTCGGCTTCAAGTTCGACTTCAAGACCCTTGCGTCCGATGGGTTCGCCGATAATGGCATCCTCTCCACCCTTTTGATTCATTCCAGCCAACTTTGTTTGCACGACGGTAAGATAGCTGGTCAAAGAAGTGTTGGCTGCCTTCCACGGCGTGGTGACCCAGAAATCGAACATGGGGTCATATGTTGAGTAGAAGGTGAACCATTCGTTGAATCCCTCAAGCAAGTTTGAGATAGCCTTGGTTGCCTGGTATCCTGTGGTCTCTGTAACATTGAACCCTCCGTCTTGCACCTTTGCCGTAACATTGGCGATTGACTTAGTGATGTTATTAAGAAGACTAGCAGTTTGCTTAGCCTTCATCGGTTCAACATCTTGACGCGCCTCAAGCAATCCAACCAATTCATCTGCAAACGGCAAAAGAGGTTCATACTTCTCCAGCGAGTCCTTCTGAAGATCCAGATTGTTGATCTGTCGCGTGTGATACGTGTTGAGCATAATATAATCCACTTTACCCTCTTGATCAAGACCTTCAAAGTCAATCTCACCAAGGAGATCTTGTTCACTCGTGTGATAGTCTTTCAAAGCTTTGTATCGACGAGGTGCAATGGCAATGTTGTAAAACTCGTTTAGCTCGCCGAGATCTGCCTGCGTGCGGATAACATGGTCGGCCATAGATACGTTGAAGAAATCGCCTGCGAGGGCGACTGAGCCCCATGTGGAACCAAAGTGACTACCTGACAATGCCATGGTGGCCGATTGCTTAAGTAGATGAGCTATTGTGATGATATCGTGGTAGCTTGAGAGAAGCCAACACAGACTGGCCATCTCCAGATGAGGGGCTCCATGAGCTCATCTTTATACCACTATACGACTCCCAGTAATCATATTGTACGACTTAAACATCGGCCATGTAACCCGTGCTTATCGGGCGTAGGATCCGTGATGCAGATCAGTGTTGTTGTAAGACGAAGCAGGGTTCCCCGCTCACCAGTCTCTGGGCACTTTTGATTCTTCAAGTAAAACAAGGATCACGATATGCTAAATTCGGTAGGTAGATAGATTAAGACGTCATATAAAGATTATTATATCTTAATCAAAGTTCCAACAGGAATTGCATCCCCGCAGGAAACGTTGCAGACGGATAACCGAGGATAACATTCACCTGGCTGGTAGGATTTATGGTTCATTTAGCCTTTTCTCTATCGGCGGTGTCGGCATTTGTTATCTCGGCATATGTTCAAGATAGAAAAACCACCGAGTTTAAGTTTTGTGACAGTTTCTGTTGATTATAATGGTCGCCTGGGTCGTTTCCAATATCGCTCAAGAGACTCTCCAAGCTGGAAGACAGATATTATTCGTTGTATTGCATTAACGCTCAGGTCGTAATGAAACGACGCGATTCACTTCAAACATATTCCTCAAGTCGACATGACTCGCCATTTTATCCTTACTGCTCCATCTTTCGGACATAAGCTACAGGGCCCTCGTAGCGGTGAGTTCCACGGAACACATAATATGCCACGGAGAAAACAGCCACGCCACCGTAGATGAGAATGCTCCAGTTCATTTCAGCTGGGGTAGGGTTAGGATTTCCAGGCATGAAAGCTAAGACGAAGACGATAATAAGGAAGGCCTCCGAGGCGATGTTGATGGGGAGGCCCCATTTGCCCAAACTGAATTTGGACTTCAGCAGGGGGCTGTTGGTAGATCGTCTCCAGATCATACATCCGATGGAGACGATATAACTTGAGAGAAGGGATGTTGTCGCCAAAGATGTGATTGAGTTAAGTGCTACGGCTGAGCCAATGTTGATGAGGGACAGAAGACTGGAGATGATAAAAGTGGTAATAATCGCGTTGATGGGAACATCCCATCCCTCGGGAACCTTGGAAAACCAAGGGCTGAACGGAACGGCATGATCTCGAGCGAATGCAAAAAGTTGACGGGACGATGTAGCCACCATGGTCAGATTGGAGAAACCAATCATGATGATGAGGAAAGACACCATGGCAGTAGCGCTGCTGGTTGACTTTGTAGAGTTCAGGAAGACCTGCATAAAGGGATATCCAGTAGGCGAAGTGATGACTTCCTCGAGGTTACCAACGCAAAAGCAATATGTAATAACCATGATCCACCCGAAAGCGCCGTTGAAGACAGTCGTTGAGATCATGGCGCGCGGGAGGGTACGGCTAGCATCGCGAAGTTCCTCTGACATATGCACAGCGGCATCTGCTCCAAGCAAGGGAAGAACACCCGCCAGAATGCCGACGAGTGTTGAGCCTCCGACACTACCCCAACCTCCACCATCGGTGAACTCCGTGAACACCGCAGTGGCATCAGCCCTGGGTGAAAGAACCCACAGAGTAACAAGAATGCCGAAGAAGGCAAAGACGTGAATGATCAGGACTGTCGCTTCAATCAATGGCAGCTTTCGGGCCAGTAGAGTATTGAAGACCACGGAGAGCGCAGCTACTGCGATGGTGAGAAGCGTGCCATGCCATGGCTTAGCGACGTAATCTGGGTAGTTCAGAACTAGAAGACCTTGGATTTGAGTACCAGTGATAAAAGCTGATGAAGCGCATGATGTCTGCCAGCCGAGGACGCACATCCATCCCATGAGGTAGCTGATGACTTTTTGGTATTGCGGCGGTGCGAATTCTGATACCCAGTGGTACTGTCCTCCGGTTGTTGGAGCCCTGCAATTAGTTAAGTTAGCAATGGCAAAGAGATGGTGATGATAATAGCGATACGCACATAGAAGCCATTTCGGCCATGGAGGTGTTGACAAGTAAAAAGCCCATCCAACAAACGAAGAACATCCAGATCAATCCGGCAGTTCCGCCATTGACGAGTCCAATTGTTGAAACACTAAGTGAGAACTCCCAAGACGCCATCAAGATCATGGAGAAGCCAAAGATGGATAAGAAGCGAAAGTTTCTCTGCATGGTGTTAGCTCAACTCTTCAAACTAGAAGCAATTATCACGAACCGTCATCTCTTGCTTCTTTCCCATGCGATACATGTCAGCGCGATCCGCCGCGTTTCCCTTCTTCTCATCGACATGGTCAGAATTGTTATCGCTAACTCCGATGGCCGCCTCGCGGACGTCTTTATCGTCTGCGCCAGACATATTTTTAACGTTATTGATGGGCTTGTTTGACTCAAAACGAAGGGAAAACAGAGGGGGATAAATTTTAAAGGGAGACAAATATGAAGGACAGTAAAATCTGCAGCACTCGGGAATTGAAATGCAGGAGTGTGGCACGCAGAACAATCCTGGATGTTCGGTTGACCTTGACTTTGAACCAACAGCTTCTTTATTTGTATGTACATGTCTCATCCTTGCATTTATCCATGCCCCGGCTTCTTCACACCCTTGTTGTAGACCCTAGACTAGTGGTTCTCGGCCCGCTCTGGGTGATCTTCCGCTATTGAAGGTGACGGTGATTCACCGGTGATTGGGTTATTGCATTTACGAATCACTCTTTTGGCGTGGAAAGACTAAGCGAAGCTGTTTAGAATAGTGGCGTTTGGACTCATATCGAAAGACTCACCCTCTGCATGGATCAATGCATGAGGAGAGTCAGGGCGTTGCATGATACACCCAACAACCAACGAATGTAACATCCTGTCAAGGTCTTGGCAGTCATGATTTTTCCAATTCGCTATGACATTTACCCATTACTTCTACCTGAAGACCCTTGTTCCAGAAATAAAACCTTCAATCTAGCTGTTAATAGCTATCCCTTCGGCAGACATCTAACCATTAGGGTACCTCTCAGCTCTTGATTGCTTTTTAGGTCTTAGACTCTGGCTTGCATGTTCTGACAGCCACAGACAAGGCCCCCATGTTAAATCTTCAATGATTTGTAACAATATCTTGTGCGGAAAACCAGCGCATTTGGAACCTCGGAAGGTCGGAAATTAGCGAAGGACTGCGCCGTTGGCTTACAGCACAACGAACCATTATCACGAATACCAACCAACCCTCGATTGTATCCCGAAGTGGCTGAATCCATCACAAGGGTGAGTCAAATAGAGTTCAATACGAATGCCGAGAAGGAGACCTCTTGAAAAACCTCTACTACGTGTCTGTTTAAGAATACAATGCATTCTCCTTTCTTCACTTCTAGATTACCAATGGAAGGTGTTTAACCATGGACCCAGATGCCGCACATAACGACGCTGCATATTCTTTCTCACCTGTTACGTTCAACGACCATGCAGGGACGTTGTGGATCGTGACGATCCTGTCACTGATCTACAGTTCCATTGTTGCTTTGGCACGAGGGTATATTAAATACCAGATGTTTGGGTTTGATGACGTTTTATTTACTGCAGCATCGGTGAGTGTAAAAGTCAATCGAATTGATCTGCAAGATTGACTGACATTGCAGATCTTTCATCTAGGACAATCGATTGCCATCTTTGTGGGGTTGAATAATGGGTTGGGAAAATACAACTCTATTACATCACCGGAACAGTGGACGATATCCTCCAAGGTGAGACAGATTGAAGTGCTTCTATCGGGTTTATCTATTAACACTTTTACTTCTAGTCTACGACTACCGCTGTTATCCTCTGCCTCCTGGCCCTTTGCCTCGCTAAATGTTCCGTCCTCGCCCTCGTATTACGGATTATCGGATCGAAACCTGGAAAAGATAAATCACTCTGCATTGGACTCATGGTGCTCACTGCTTCCTGGGGTGTCGGCTCTTCTTTGGCCTGGATTATAAACTGCCGAGGTGATACTTTGTTGACTGTGGACAACGTCAAGCAATGCCCAAACCAGGTATTGACACTCAATCTTCTAACTTTCGACCGATTGTCTAACTGTTCATGCTAGAATGCCCGCTGGGCTGTCATCACAGCAATTGACATTTTGACCGAAATATGTACCTGGCTTCTCGTTGTCGAATTGTCATGGTCCGTCAATATCTCATTGGCGCGAAAGTGTCAAGTCATCACAGCTTTCTCGTTCCGAATACCGCTTATCGCTGTCTCGGCCGTTCATCTCACATATTCAGGGTCTTACCCGTCATCGCCAGAACCTCAATTCGCCGTTACTAACACCCTCGTTTGTCAACAAGTCCTGATCGCATGGTCTCTAATCTCCGCAACTGTCCCCAACTTAAAGAACTTCTTGAAGTCTTTCTCTATAGGCATGGGTTTCCCAGTTGCTTTTGACTTCACAATGTCTGGGTCAAGTCAGGCCTACGCGATGAAGACCTTTCGGAACAATCGCTCAACGGGGACCTCATCTGCAGTTGTGGCTTCAGCTGTAAACACAACTTCTCATAGCGCGAATTGGAGACCAGATCAGGTCGCCAGTCAAGTAACGGCGGCACGCAGGGCTAGCAGAAGTAATAGCCAAGAGAACGTGTCGGAAGAAGGGCAGAGCTCAAGAGCTGGAAGCCAAGAATTAATCATCAATAAGCACGTTGCTTTTAACGTGACATATGAGCAGAATCACGATGTATATATTAAACGCTAGACTTAAGATAGATAGATATGAACTCGACTAATTGTTGACACTTTTATCATTTATGATCTGACAACGTGAGCTCGTGTGGTGCTGGCTTCTCTCGAGTCCGTCTTCACATGAGACCAACAGTAGTGGAGTTGACTAGACAAGGGGCCGTGTCGTGTCACACCCGGTTCGCGGAATGGTGCCTCCATTGCAAATAACCAGACCAGGGTTAGACAAACTTCCACAACCCTGTAACCAAGCGTTAAAGCGGGCTAATCGGATCATGTCGAAACCCTTACGATTTCTACCGGGTAACACTAAGTCTAGACCGTTTCAAGTCACTGTCCAATAAATACAAGACAAACTCCTGCATTCCACGCCTCACTCGAAAGTCACCTGCTTGGTCACTGATTCACCCGAAAGTCGCCATGTCTGAGATTGTGTTACGAGAAGCGAAGTACTCTGAGCTTCCAGAGATCGCCCGTATAATGTCAAAGGCATTTTGGGAGGATAATCTGTTTGGAGAACTTATTCATCCGCATCGAAATGAATACCCTGAGGATGTAGATTTATACTGGTTGAGACGCGCACGCGTTAATTTCTGGGATTATCGCTGGACGTGGCTCGTTGCTGTGGGAAAGGATGAGAATGGTGAAGAAGCTATCGCAGGTATCGCGCAGTGGGCGAGACTTGGAGAGGGGGGCAAGAAACTTGAGTTATGGACTGTAGATCCTCGTAAGTTCAATCTTTGCCAGATCTGCTCATATGCTAAACCTCAGAATAGGAAACCTCCTCAAACCCATATCCTCCGCCGCCATGGCAATCCAGTCTTGGGCTCAACCAAGTCGTGCAGTTGACCCCAAAGAAGAGGACATCATAGAACGAGCATATCCCTGCTTTGATAAGATATGGACCGGAAAACGCACTGAGTCCTGGTATCTTGAAGCATTAGCTGTTAGTCCAGACTTTCAGGGCAAAGGTGTTGGCCGAAAGCTTGTGCAATGGGGTCTTGACAAAGCTGAGGCTGAAGGTGTTTGCGCCTCGGTTGTCAGTGCTCTGGGGACGGATGAGTTTTATAGAAAATGTGGATTCGATGAGCAGTTTGGCACTGCTAGAGATGGTGAAGGGAATCCGTTGGCTGATGTTGAGGGTTCGAATATATTTTGGAGATGGCCTAAGAGTAGTACCAAGGAATAAAATCTGGTCTTTATCTGCCAAGAGCCTTAACGACTTTACTTTCACTTGATCCAGCGCTACCAAGATCGTGAGGTTCTAAAACCGACATTGGCATGAAGAGACAAGCTTGGCAACGGAATCGAGAATAAATCACCCAATGAGGGACCATCCGAATTACTTTGGCATCGTGTACAATGCTTGTTAAATATATAGACCAAATTTAAGTTGCAATCTATCTCGCCGAGATGTTACATCATAGGGTAGGCAACATTGGACGATAATACCGGCTAATAACTGACTTGGAAATCGCCGATGCTATTCAGAGTCCACTTACTTACTTCGTATGCTCGGTGCTTAATCTATATCAATCCACTTTCATTAAGCTCGTTTAACAACCTCAGAAGCTCATTCGGCACCAACTGGGCTAATCTATTCTCATTGTCACCATCTCTGGGCACTAATCTCAGACCCCTGGATTGCAGCCTTGAAGGTGGATACTTTTCATCGTATAAAGATGGTTCTTATTTCCGTTCAGTCTTTTGAACAAGATATCACCACTCTGGACGTTATAATTTAATAATTCTTCAATATTTGTTTTACTGCAACAATGGGCCAGCGAAAGGCTATGAAGAATGGCACAGTGGCCAAGGACACTCCGGCTTCGTTTCTCACTCTACCCAGAGAGATCAGGATCATCATTTATGACTACTATGCCTTGGAAAATGTCGAAATCACCAACGCCTTCGAGTCTGGAACGGCATATACTCGCAAAACATGCCCTCTGCTATACGTCCACAACACAATTGCCGAAGAACTCGAGCATCATCTATACCGGAACCATACCATGGTTATTCCTATTCAAGAACCAAGCGCTTATGCCACTGGGAACTGGACTATCCCTCTTCGGATTGCGCACTGTTCTCGCTTGATGAAGCAGCGCTCTGAGACTCTTACCATCGAAATGTCGCAGGCGGGTAACGCCTACTACGCAGATGTTGAAGATGAGTCCGAGTTTGATCATAATGATGAACCAGAGGATGACGTCGATTTCTGGGACCCTACTCGTGGTAGGGGGCCTGATCGCAGTGGAGGTGCAAGACTCGCAGAAAACACCGTCCGCGACATTTTGACTCTTAGGCCAGAGCTTGCAGCCGTCAAAAAAATCAAACTTGTATTCTGGTTCGGCAACTGGAATATCTGGGATAACCATTGGGACAAACTTATCAGAAAACTCTTGAATGAGTGGCATGAACTTTCTATCGATATCGAGTTCAATCTTGTTGACTATCACGATGACCTCGCTGGCCGAGGTGGCCACAATTGGGTTGAGGGTTGGAATGATTGGGTCAAGGAAATTGAAAGGGTTTCCTTTGTTGCCCATAGCTTTAGGTGGGCTGATCATTTCAAAGGCGATTTTCGAGGTTATGTCGTCAAGCCGGAAGGCTGGCAGGATGAGGACGCTGCGTGGTATGACTGGGATGAGGAGAGAGAGGCACTTGATGGGGGTCCTTGCGAAGTAAAACCAATGTTTGTGCGTACAAGTCCTTTTTGCGATTGGTACACAAGCTATTCATGATTTTTACAATCTGAGTAATTAAAGGTCACAATTTACTCGAAAATCACTGTAGCACCGGGTGTTTCTTGACGCACGTGGGAAGTGATGAAGAGCCATCCAATTTAGGTCGTCGGAAAAAATATAAATAGGTTGATATCAAGAAAAGAAAATAACTGTATGAAATCAGCTTGAGTCATTGACGTGCTCCTGTAGAATCCTCTCAGTCTGTACCCGAACAGCGACATAACTGGCGATGATCTCTCCTAAGAAATCATCAGACATATCGATATAGATACGCATCTCCCACCACTGTCCACCCTCGTTTCCGGGTTTCTTCGTCTTCCATACCGATACCAACAGTCTATCATAAGCATCAAGAAGACATAGTATACGTCCCTTGGCACCATCTCCATCAGAATCTATCTTGCGCATCTGCCACAGCAGGACACCTTGTGAGCTATGCCATAAGGCACCAGCTTCGTGAATTTGCCATGCCGCTTCACCGTCAGCGTCCATCATAAAAGGCTCCCATGACGTTCTGGTCGTGACTCCACGGTTCAGTACCTCAATCTTGGCGTCCCAGGAGGTATGCCCGCGGAGACTGATACGTGCGATCTCGGATTTCGAGCTATCTCCAGATTCCATGAAAACCTGGAAATGAGGACCTGCATCATATCGATTCCAACTGCAAGCAGCGGACTGGAGGTATTGGTTCGTCTTTTTGTCGCTGGGTTGAGGGGCAGCCATTCCTGGAGTTTCGATAGTGTACGACGTTGGAAAGTCTGGTGTGATACTAGTGAATGAAGAGGGAAGATTATATCGACCTTTCTCGATTCCAAGCTTTCGCTTTGGTTTGAGATTGACGAAACGTTTCTGCGGATTTATCACCCATTCTTTGTCCATCGCAGACGGTACACCAAGTGGACTCTTGACGACTTTGGAACCTTTCTTGTCGCTGATAACAAAGTCTGATTCCTCATATTTGACTTTCGAGTGAGCATTCTTCTCAGAAATGAGTCGTAGACCGCAATTTCGGCAGAAGAAAATGAGCCCACTGTCCATATGGCCAGCGATACAGCAACATGCGCACACCAATGTAGACATGCAGAATATGAAGAACCTATCAAGTATTAGTTACCAATAAGCAAAAACACGACTGGTCTTTGAATTACCAGAGGCCTGTCGAGCTACTGCCCGTTGGTACGTTAAATGGCTCGCCTCTATTTCCGCATGCTGGGCATTTCGCAAACTGCGCATCCCCGTAGACAATTTGGGGGTCTCTTGAAGGCTTAGGAGGCATGTCGTTGGTGTTTATGGGCTGAGATTATTTGGACTTGAGCGGCTGAAGCCACGCGCGTTGATTTAAGTACAATTTAAGCTTGTATTTCCGCCTAAATTAAGCCAAATTCCGCCCTTCAATCTGCCTACCAAGCATTATGGCTGGATGAAATGGACCAATTAGGGCGACGGAAATAGCCACGGGCACGTTTCACGATATTGACGAATGGAGCTTGATTCAAATTGGTATCAGTGCTGCGTAGCGCCGAAATACACCCCAAGTAGTGAAAATATGTTCATTAAAATAGGAGAAATACTTTGCAGAAAGTAAAGATCCAAAAATATTTTTTCACGACATGGTTATATTTGGGATTAATTTTTCATCAGCCTCGGTTCTCTTCATGGGACGATTTACGACGAATTTGTTCGTACACGAATCGGTATCAGTATAACATGGGCTATTAAGCTAGATTTTTGTCTAAACGGACTTAAGAACCGGAGCAAGTCAGCCCAGAACCCATCACATTCTGGCTAGAAGGCTACCATGCTATTCCTTGGATATGTTATGAGAAGCATGTACAGCGCCTAAAGTAACCTGGACCTGGACCTTCTTCAAAACGTTCAAATCTGTGCCCGTCGATCTCTCCCTTGAAAACGAAGGACGAGCTACTTTCTCATTTCAGAGGACAGTAGGTCCATACTCAGTTCCATGAGACTGTCCACGGCCACCGCCCATGTTGAACTCGCCACCGCACGAATCGCACTGGCGAGTCCAACGACGAGGTCGACAGATGAGATTGTTAGGACAGTTGTTACTCTCGCATGCACTTTCACAAGTGCCCACGATCATTGCGCCTCCGGCCATATATGCGCATGGTTCCGCTGGTTGAACAAATCAGACGATGTATCGACAAGACTGAGAGGGTTCTCACCGGGCCAGGCTTTGCGGCACGCATCAATGTGAGGCCAAGCAGTGACAGTGGATGCCAGAGCCAGGAGGACACCTGGAAAGTACATAACTTTGCTGAACAGCCTTCGGTTCTTGTCAGCCTATTGACCCGACCTTGGTTGGATGGAAATTTCGACTTACATATTGAGCGGTTGAGTTGCAAACCTCAAGAAGAGCAAATGGTGGATGACAAGACTGCAGATTCTCTTGGATATTACGAACATATCAGCAGCTTTAAGGGCATCATTTATAGTTCGAAGAGCTCGTGAAACTACGTACAATGCCAGAGAGAAGACCCTACCGGCGTGACACCCTTTCAGATCCTTCAGCTTACTACCAGCATGGAAGTATTCTTAATCTGGTCAAAGAGATCACAAGACGGGGTTATTCACATGTTAGTCAGAACGGATCTGAACTTTCAGCAGCCATATATATGATATTAGCTGTCATACGCGGTTGAGATCGACATTGTACGCCAGCTGAAGGATAAGGGGTTCACACCATACCTTTTCGACATCAAGAATAAGTCTCATCTGAGATTGGGAGAAATGAACGTGATAAAAGAGCAAATGAAACTGTGCTATGATGTGCAGCATGGCTGGTCCGGTCCAGCAGGATATCTTCCCCTATAGAAACCACCCATACAGGCTTGGGACTTCGGATTCTTCCCTCGGAACCAAGGTGGATTCAAAGCCTCTGGTGGAATGAAAGGGCTTCTCTATCATTGATATTTTACCAACATATTGTGAGTACGTTGGGGTGATTCGGCACATCGGCTCAGGTGAATGCGACGCTGATTGTCAGACTTCAGTCCAGTTCCGAGCTACCAAGCTGTCCGGCTTCGGAGGTGAAAACAATTTAGATGAAATTTAGTCTCTTGTACCTATGTGGCGAGCTGGAATGCCGAAAAGAAATCAAGGGTTGGTAAAGGATGTGAGCTGAAAGCCGAATGAATGACATGATTGGGCCGAGTCAGACCATCCCTCACCCTCCAAACTCGGACTCAGTGCCACCTTAGATGCAGAAGACAGCTAATATTTGTCTCAAACTAGAAGGTGACACATAAAAAAGAGTTTTGTCACCCACCATCTCATCATTCTATACACATTAATCTTGGAATTCCTGAAGGGCCCAAGTTGAGCATTATCAGGTCATGAACCAGCGCCAATCATATTCGCAGCCCACCATTACTCAGTGATACATGACCTACGTACTCCTACAGTCTTCTAGAAAGTCCCTACTGTCCCACAAGCATGAACTCTATAGACGATCGAGTAGAGCGTGGGGATGGCATTAACGTGTATTGCATAGTGGTGATACTAGCGAGTACTCAAGGCCAATCTCGTGTCACGGGAAACGTTGATGTGTAAAAAGTAATTCGATTCAAGTAAAATATCGGTAGTGGCTGTGTTGAAAGAAACCAAGTTGTTGAAACCTGTCAAATAATATGCCATCGAGGATTGTTGTATCTCAAGATAAACATGGGCCAATCGGTCAAGGCTCTTGTCTCATTTTCACCTATCTTTTCCCCTCCACGCCAAGAAGTATTTAACCCTTCATGTACTTCACAGTCTCCAAGATAGCACTTCAACTTCCATCAAAATATCATGCAGCCGGCCGTTGATCTCATCACCAACAGTCATCGTAATCTCGCCCTCGTAGGGAAAAGGAACATTATCCACGCGAATGTGGTTCCTGAATTGATCCATGTCCAAGTGCATGCGCAGCTGATCATCAGCAGGTAGTGAAGAGGCCTCGAGTCCCTTACGTCCAGACAGTGTGCTCATCTGGAGGATGAGGGAGATCGAACGAACTCCAAATGTGAGGTAACCATGATTCAACAGTGCTTTAAGGACTCTACCATGTACTGGAATGTTAGTATCAAATCTTTTGAATCGTTGCGTGTATAGGGAGTCCAGCTTTTTGAAAAGCCACATTACTTGAGGCCGACTATAATCGGCAACTAATGAGTGAACCAGCGTTTATGTCCATTACCCAAAACTTGGCAAAGGTGATCTTGCGTCACCCTTCTCATAATTGCCCATGTCACAGTGCTTCTTGGTGAGTTGAGATGTTCCATTTGCCCCTCATTGAACAAGATGGAATGATGAAGAGGCGCTCCAGTCACTCACCGTCATGACTCCCTTGCAGGGAGACATGATTTAAAAGCTGGTCCCAGATTGCATGAGGGTTTTCATTTTCTCAACGACTATCTCTTTTCCACTTGGTGGCCCTCCACAATGTTCTGCTAATGACCATGAGATCTCCTGAAACATCGGGGATCTCGGCAACCTCAAAACTCACTGTTTCCACTTCAAGACTACTAAAAAGAAAAAAAAGAAGAGAGAAGCTTCCTTGAAAACCATATACGAGATATGAAGGCCATCTCGGCTTTTATACGGTTACTGAATGGGGATCTATCATTTCAACTCCTCACTATCTAATGTTACACGTATAGTAGTCTGTACACGGACTTGGCGAATTTCCCAAACCATTAAAGAGTATTTGTAGAGCTTCGACGCTGAGCTCCAAGCTTTCTCTCTTCACCAAGTTCCGCCGCCTTGATCCGTACTCCAACCCATCGGCGCCCAGCTGAATTGGTTCATGTTGACAGTCATAGGCGAATGGTGTTGCATATACGGCGTCGGAGTAGGATGAAACCCAGGTTGTCCGCCCATCCCCATAAACATACTTGGATCACCAAACCCAAACGAAATCTGCATATCATCCATGTCCATCCCCATAGGCGCCGTAGTCTGTTCCCCAGCTCCCTCGGCCAGAGACATCTCTGCCGTCTTTCGGTCAAGGAAATCAACAAGATCAGGTGTTTCAATCTCCACTTCAGCCTGTTCATGCGCCTCTTTGACTGATTCCCACGCAGACATGACAATGTTCGTAAAGGGTTTGAAGATAGGATGCCATCTGTCCACCTCTGCGCCAGCAGCTCGAGCCTCATAGTTCTCGTTCATTACTGTCCAAGCCCTCTCTGTCATAGGGCTGAAAGGGTGTCTCTTGATATGCTGAATGATACGGATGTATGCTGGAAATGGGAAATAAATTGAAAGAAACCATCGAAACCCTGTCGTCAGAGGGCTTTTTGCCATTTTTGCATCGCATTCAAGCCAGTCGATAGCATATGACACTGCGGTTTCATGGTTTAATGCGGTGTACTCTTTAGATTTGTCCAGGTAGAGTAGAAAGTCGTTCATAAGACGGCAAGTCGCGATACTAGCCCTTGCGTTCCACATTGCCATGAAATGAAGGCGGTTATCAGGATCACAGAACTTAAGGTATTGGTCCTCTAATCTTCTCCCCAAGGCAGCATCTGCATCTGCTGGAAGTTTTTTTGCCAAGGGTTTGATAGCTGGATTCGTAAAGGCGATATAGTACTCGCTGTTCCGGATATATTCTCCAATCTCACTTCGAATAATGGTGAAGATGGCTTCTGTAGGCTGGTCTTGAGGTTTTGGCCGCGTTTTCGTTTCCTCGCGGAGTTCTGAGTCGCTTACATTCATGGGTATCGCGCAGTCCCATTCAGGTGTAAGAGTTGAGGGCTTGTGATCACCCAAAGCACTGACTCGAGCATCGAAGAAGACCATTGACCACCAGAGTCTTCGGCGCATTTCTGCTTCTAGAACGCTATATCGGAGATTGACATATTCATTTTGAAGGCCCATACGTTGTGCGATTCGCATTGCTACGGCGAGTATGGAGGAGACAGACTTTGGATGGCTGTCGGAGCGGACGGAGACCTGGGAGTGTCAGTGAGCTTGAATGAGTTACAAAGTAAAGGGGGCTTACGAGATATAGAAACAATGCAGTCAGACAGTCTCTGCTGCTAGTACGTAGAAAGTTACTATTCGACAACGCCTGCTGACATCCAAACTGAAATCTCGTTGAGAGCTGTTCCTTGGACTCTTTAAACATAGTTTCGCACTCATCCGGAGAGAGACTGAGGATAGCCATGCAGTAAATACTAAACATGAGAGCTTCCAGTGTTGGAGAGACATCCTTCAGGTTTGAAGCAGCTTCAACAATACGACTTTGGAGAGTAGGGGTATGTGTAACCATCAGAAGCGGGTTAACGTTATCGAGATAGACTTGCCACAGTCGGAACAGGTGAGCTGGTTCCGGGTGCAGAGTGCTCAGTTCAACGGCGGTTTGGCGAGAACCGAAAAGCATGTGCTCATCGTTTTGGTATGATGCATCTTGAGCAGCGCGGAAGGCAGTTTCGAAGAAAGTGTCATTAGGGTCACGATACTAGTTTTTTATCAGCAAGCCATTCTAAACTTAGTCATATAAAATTTCCATACCCCTTGGCGCATCGCATTCCAAATGTTTCTATTCATTTGTTAGTCAACTCGTATGTATGATATTTACAATGTTTTGACTTACTTGACTTCGATAACATGCTCAGATCTCTCCTGAGAGCCCTCGTCATCCTGCTCGTGATCCGAACCTGGCGAGCTCTTGGCCGTACTGTTGTCTTCATGAAGTGGTTCAAACTTGACGTTATTCTCTCGCATTAACGCCTCATATCTCCTCAACCGATCCAATAATTCACGCTCTGGAAAGCGTCGTCTGCGTTGGCGAGGCTGAGTAGCTGGGACGCACTGTGCATTGTGCTTTGTACAATTTGAACAAGGAAACGTACGATCACATTTTACCTTTCGTTGTTGACATAGAACGCACGCCAAGACGCGTTGAGGCTTGGGCCTGGGTTTTGAGTCTGGGGTAGACATGCTGCAGTAGCCTCGGGAGTTTGCAAGCCCGAGAAGGTATCAAGTAAGCCTCAGGTGGACTGACTATATAAGATGTAGCTGGGTAAGGGTAGAAATATGTTGCTTCTGACTTGGGAGTCTAAGTAATGTTGAGGAAAAGGAATGTCTCGGTCTTTTCTAAGTTCCGATGAGCTTCCCCACTTCTCTGCTTACACCGCTATCGCGATGATGTTTCGGGTTTAGCCAAAGTCCGACTACCAATTTTCGTTTTTCCGTCTTACTGTCATCAATAATTTCTTAGTCATTTGAACAGGTTTTCGTATTGGTTTCTATTCATGAAGTTGAGATTGAGTAGAACCTGATTTTGTCACACGGGTCATCAATTGAACCTCGGGCGACGTTGCTGACGTATGTGGTCACCCTATACCAATTGATATTTTGTATGATCCAAGATAATCATGAAATGATAGGATTGACAACTTGCTATGAATATGAGATGTTATTTAAAATCCTATGTGAATACGGTCAACGATCGTAGGAAGAATGTCCCGATCTCACAGACGTAATCTTTGTGTCTCTAATCGTCATACCTGAGTCTGACGTCAAGACTTTTTGTCTTCCCCGCGGAACAAGAGACACTGAACTCCTATATCAACCTAAATTATCTTTGACACCTTGATAATTGTTACTATTTCCCTCCAATTACTCCAGAAATTCTTAGTTCCCATTCGTCAGTTAACTCAATAGCGCTTATATAAATCCACCCGTCATGCCCAACTACACTGGAAAATGCGTCTGCGGCAACATCAAATACAGCGTATCACTAGACTCACCCGATGACGCTAGAACTTCACTATGTCACTGCGGAAGTTGTCGCAGAGCATTTGGAACCAATTTTGGTCTCACCACTAAAGTCTGTCTCGCCTCCACATGTTCTGAGAAACATAGCTAACAGGCTTAGGTTGCTCTTGAGGGATTCAGCTATGATGAAGGTAAACCAAAGATATTCAAGCAGGAAAATGGTGTAGTCAGAGAATTCTGTGATAATTGTGGTGCTTTTATCTGCGAATATGGTGTAAGTCTCCGTTAGGATGGTATCGCGATACGGGCTGACGAGATGGTAGGAACAAGCTGCGGATAAGTTTCGATATATCATGTGGGGAACCCTCGATGACCCAGACAAGATGCCCCCCAAAGGAGAATTCTTCTGTAAATATCGGGCTGAGTGGATGCCAGAAGTACCAGGTAAGCCAATACTCAAATGACCGCGAGAAAAGAAAGCTGAAAGTATTTAGATCTTTTTCACAAAAATGAGATCAAGGAGTAAACCCAGTACTGAGATATTGATACTTTGGTCATCTTTAGTTTCTTATAGAAATCTCAACACAACTGAATCTTCTTCCACTTGACATCATCAGTGACTGCCTCTCCCTGCATAGCCCCATGTGTATACGTTTCACCAATCAAGGAATACTCGTTCTCCTTACCCGTCTTTCTCAAAACCAACGGTGTAGGAGATCCATGAACGATCCACAACTCATCCCCAATCGTAGATGACGGAAATCCCATTCCCAAATATCCAGTGTCGGTAAGAATAGGACGATGGTCATACCACATAGCACCCAAGAGGCTTCCAGGTGGCAAACCCTTATTCGGTTTCTGCAAAGCCTGAAAGCCTTCATCATCCATGTCTTCTCCCTCTTCTCGTGTGATCATGCCACTACTCACGCAAGCTGATCTTAGCAGCGCAAGACTGGGGAAGATGCTGGATGGAAATTTTGCGGCTATGTCGTCGAGATATGTCATGTCCTTGAGCGAAGAAGATATGAGAGCCTCCTTCTCGGATTTGGATTCTATCGACATGATTTTGAGTCTCAAACCGCTGAGTAGTTGGTCCAGGATCCTGCGTTGGAAATCCTCCGGGTGGATGAGCCTTGCTGGGCGACACGCAAAATCAGTGTCCCAGAGTAAAGTTCTCCACAGGACTTCAGTAGAAGGCTGCTTAGTATAGGGATATATCTCATCCATGCTCAGCATAATATCACCCAACATGTGGAGATGACCGCGGATACTATCAAGGTATTCATCTCCAACCTTTTGAATAGTTCCAAGCCGAAAGCCAGATGCATGCAGAGTATTTCCCTCAATACTAAAGGGATGCGCGTTCGTAGTGTGAGGGATATGTTTCGAAGAGTTGACGGTTCCGACAGATCTGAACTGCGGTCCGTGGACACTGTTGAACAAAATGGGAGGGAAGTCTGGGACCCAAGATGGAAGTCCAGGCGTTTGTCGATGCGTCAAATCCTTCACCATACCCAAGTAAACCAAAGAATCCGTCGCCTCAATGATCTTGCATGCAACATTCAGCAAGAGATCCTTGGCCTTGATCTGATAGTTTGGTTTAAACTCGGACGGGAGATCGAGTCCTGCCTCAAGGGCCATGTGTTTCAAAATACCACCCAGTCCATATATGGTATCTCGAGGATCGGTAGCTTTAAACCCAAAAGTCGAGAATAGTAGTTTTAGCAGAAGAAACGGCGATGATTTGGGATGATCTTTTCCAAGACCGACTTCAAAGTCAAGCATGGCCAGAACACCCGCCCATAGACTCTTCTCACCCTTACACCACTCCCGCAGAAGTTGAATCCTCTCAGCCTGGAAGAGATTGATATCATCTCGAATGTAAATACCCGACTTCATCTGTCTTCCCGCAACTCCCGCAACGGATTGGAATACACCACTATAGTGAAGAAATGTGGCGGCCAAACCCACATGGTCAAAGGGGGTGTATTTTCCGTTACACAAAACGACGACGTCGCTTGTGAGAGAGACTTCCTGAATGATCCAGACTCGGGCGAGCCAGTTACTCATGTAGAGTGTGACAAGACCAATGCACTCTTCGTCTGTTATAGGATCCATGTTGTATCTCTCCTTCATACTTGAAATGGAAGAGCTAAAATCCCAGGCCTGTGAATTGAACATTCGAAGGGTTTCTCGGGTTGAATCCTTGCCAATCCTCTCTGCAGCTTTTAATCCCGTTTCCAGCTCCGGGAAGGCTTTTCCAAGCCAGACAATGACGCGGTTTGCCTTTCCGTAGATTTGATTCATCACGGAGACTTGGACCGACCGCTCATCCTCGCTAGATTGGTTGATGCAAAGAGCATCGATCCAGATGGGAGTTTCTGCGCAAGAAGCATGCAATTCGAGGAGGGCATCATATAGGTTTTGTTGGACTTCGATTACCTCTCCATTCAGTAGAA
The DNA here is from genome assembly GCA_012977745.1 of Fusarium anguioides. NCBI lineage: Eukaryota > Fungi > Ascomycota > Sordariomycetes > Hypocreales > Nectriaceae > Fusarium > Fusarium anguioides. Next base: position 18,307 of record JAALXK010000302.1, on the reverse strand, counting down.
TCGAAGGATTCGGGGCTATTTCTGACCCCTCGGGGAGAGCTCGAGGCAGTCCCCACGTGTAGGACAGCGCATTATAAACTATTTCTTCGGCGTCGGATAGCGAATGAGTGGTCAGCCTTACACAGGGACCGTTAGACTTTGTCTCAGGATGAATGCCGAATGAGACGGTCGCGAGGCGGAAGGACTCGGTGCTGAGCAGGTCTGAGTAATAATGCGCCATTATTGAAGTTCTTGTGCTGGGAGGAGTTGACAAAAGTGGATGACAAGGGTCGAGTGCCGTCTTACCCAGCTGATGAGATTATTTGTTTCGAGTTGCTTACTCTAACTTATTTGGGCTAAGCTTTATCACAAAAGAGACCAAAGTCGAGCCAATAAATATCAAAATCAAAGTTGCAGTATTTATTATTATGCATGCATTTGTTGTGATAAATGTTAGAGTTGAACTGCTCCCTTCGTTGGTCGTCGAAGCAACTAACATCGGATATGTCGCGGCCATAGCATAAAACTTTATTTCCTCCGTTTTAAACGCCTGAAACATTTAGTGCATAGCTTCTTCAGCCTTATCATCAGCCCAAGAAAACGATGCTGTTTTTCTGTCCTGCGAAATTGTTAGCGCAAAGTCTTTCGTTGCTGGAATGGTCGAAAAACCTTGAGAGATATATCTGTGAACTGAAATAATGCACAACTTACCTTTTTACAGCTGAGCATATTCGGAACTCGAACTTGAAATCCTCTCTATAGCCAAAACCAACATCAAGGAATAACCCAAATAGTTTCAGATCAGATATTATCCGCTCGTACAGAATCTCATCGCAAATGTCCTCACCATCCTCCATTACAAATTCATCAGTCTCTTTTGTCCAGAACAAACTCCTTCCCCTTGTCTCATCAATCTCCCACTGACCATGTTCATCAGGCTGTTTGCCCACGATAACGTATACCTTTTTCAAACTCGTAAACCATTCCCAGCATTCTGGAATCAATATCTCATGGCTTTCGAAGAATTTCTCCGATATCGCCAATTTGCTAAGATAGGGTTCTATTCCGTGGCTTCGTTCTATAAGATCAGGTCTAAAGCCTCTTTCGTGAGCTTCGATATCGAAGGCATCCATTTTATCGAGTGGGATATAGAGAACATCCGAATCACTTTTCATTTTTCTCTTGAACGAGAATCGGCCTTTGGTGAAATGTATTTCGACACTGTTATCGCGAGCCCAAGCTAGAGCAATATTGCGTGCTTCTTGGTTGACCAAAAGTAATGATATATCGACCGGTGTTGTTAAAAGGTCGTGACGGAACTCTAATCGTATGTTGTCAACGGCACCTTCGGAATAGTCGTAATCTGATGGTGTAAGATATTTAGGATGCCAGAGGCCTTCTCTCCAGGTGCAGATCCCTGTGGGGTTGGGTTCTGGTAGAGCGTGGAGCCATATCTGAGTACGTAGCTCTGGTGGAAGATTTGGGAAAAGAGTGAACATCTTGGTAGACATGACGCCAAATATCGCCCAAAACGTTGTTTATTAGGTATAAGGAGATATTGAGAGGGGAAAGTCGTTGGGAGAGGCAGCCGTGTTTCAAAGAAATGGGTACCTAACTATGTAATACGGGGTGGCGGGAGTGGCTTAGTCTAATGGTCCTGAATGGCTATCATTGTAGGACTATCCTCTCAGCTTTCTTCAGCAAACGCCACGACCAATCGATACACAATTCAATGTAACGTACATCATATGATAATAGGACCAAATGGATGCCTAACAAATTACACAACACAAGGGAATACACAATTTCAAACCTGGTCCACAAATGTCGCTGATCGCAATCGGACTTGATCCTTCAGGCTCCACGATCGCTTAGTCAACTTTACAATCCTATAAGGAACCAAGCTGACGAAATCACCTCATCCCCAATTCTGTAACTATCATATCGCCTGAGAGTTTGAAGAATCCGATTGATTTCCAAAAACTTGCTCCCAATAAGGTATATACAAAACCTGATGCACGCGGAGATAATGCTGACATTGGTGCACAAGCGCGCATAAATCTCGCAATCTCATCTGAATACACGACGAAATGAGTGACGGCGAGAAACAGCAGAACGACTCGCCAGTCGAAGAGCCCAAGTATCTCGTCGTAGACGACAGCACAGTCAACCAAAAAATATACACCGTTCTGTTTAACCGACTTGAGCTTCCGCATCAAAAAGCATGGAACGGCAAAGAGGCCGTAGACATGTACAAAGCGCATCCTGAGCAATGCAGGATGATTCTAATGGATCCTTCCATGCCTGTGATGGGTGGCGGTGAGGCTGCAGAGGCTATTAGAGATTATGAAGAGGAGAAGGGTCTCAAGCCTGCGATCATTATTGGACTTACTGCACATGCAATGGAGGAAGATAACAAAAACTATGTGAAAAAGCATAAGATGGATACTTATCTGACGAAACCTATTGTGGCGGACCGCTTGGACAAGATTATTAAGAGTTATTCAGTATGAGGGAACCTGACTGATAAGGCAGAAGTCGGTATCCTGAGACGGAACTCAAGCGACACATGATCCGGTGAACTATTGTTTCAAAAGGACCATAAACAAATAACTGTTTATATATATAAGTATATATTGAGTAAAATTCAAAAGCTCAAAGGACAGAAATAAAAGTATTCTAAGTCTTGAACCTTGACTTGACTTACATGAATTCATACTAACTAGTCTGGTCGATCCTGGACAAAATGGTCTTCAAAGAGTAAAGAGGTGAGACCAAAGTCTGAACCTCTTGTAGACTCTCTTTTGTCTCTTGTTCCCTCCCTTTGAAAGATTGAAGACACTATATTAAGCCTTGGCCAACTTGGAATCCGAGTGATATGATGCCAACTACACCACCGGAGATGGGGAGTGGATCCGACATCTTGTAAATGAAATGAGGCGTAAAGATAGAATTGCAACTGGCTCAACAAAGTAGAAATAAAGAAATAAACATATCAAATTATATATGATTCTTCAGTTGTTCCTCGGTCCAGTCCCACAACTTTCCAGCCATATCATCATCCAACCCAAAACCCTCCAAACCACCAGTCTTTCCAACAGGTTCATAAAATTCTCCATTCTCAATATCGGGGGATGTAGTGGCAAAAAGATGGTTCTTAACACCTTCAGAAACGGGAACTGTGACTTTAGGAACGACATTTTCTTGCAGGTGTTTCATCATATCGTCGCCTGGCTCTCTTGAGAAGAGTTCAGTATTCACCTCGCCCGGATTGATGGCGATGTTCTTGAACCCGGAGTATCGCTTGGCTGCTTCGCGAGCATAGAGAAGACAAGCGAGCTTACTCTGTGCATATCGCAAAGGGAGAGGCGTCGGGCTTGTTGCAGACTTGAGAGTATCGAACTCAATACCAGGTGGCTTAACATGACGGAAGCCAGCTGAGGTAAGATGAACGGCGCGAGCATCTGGGGAATTCTCGAGAGCTGGCTTAAGAAGTTTGAGTAACAGAGCATGCCCGAGATGGTTGGTTCCAATATGCATCTCATAGCCATCTTTGGTCAGGGTTGGAGGCGCACCCATAATACCAGCGTTAAGTAAGAGAACATCAAGTTTATCCTCGCGCTTGAGAAACTCAGCGGCGGTGGCCTTAATGCTTTCGAAACTCGAAAGGTCCAGGTGGAGGAAAGAGACCTTAGTGCCTTTGCTGGCTGTCTTCTGGGCTTCCTCCAGCGCAGCGTTTCCCTTGGTCGCATTGCGAGCGGTCATGTATACATGAGCGGGTGAGTGTTTGGCCAGCTCGATGGCAGTAGCTTTTCCAAGGCCGGTATTGGCACCAGTGATGAAGATGACCTTGTCGACAAGAGACGGGATGTCTTTGGCAGGGTCATACGGGTATGTCTTCGAAGCAGCCATTTTGAATGTATGCAATTTGAGGGATGTTTGTTAAACCTCACAGTTTGGAGATAGCCATTAGGGCGGGAAACCAGAGCGTTAAATAGATGATCCCTCTTAATTGATGAAGCGTATTGTCGCGTATTTAGCGGCATCAAACTCCGGAGATAAGAACCCATATCCCTGAAGATCAGTAGCTGACTAACTATTGACCAATGACGGCGAATAGAATGCGAGCAGGCCAATCATCACGCTCAATATGGGACGCGTCCAAGGCGACACATTGTCATCAGTCAGACCTTTACTCTGTAACTGGCTCATGGCATGACTAGGAAAAACAGAAATTTGAATGCTGAGGCCTGAAAACGAGCCATGATGAGGCTGTGTCCGCTCACTGGGGAGTTACGTAGCATCAAACCAGACTCAACTGTCCGTATTCTTGGAATATATGATTCCGCTCATGATTTGAACACCGTTCCATTACATCGAATGAAATACTTCTATTTGGGTCCTTAATAACCAAAGACAGATTCAGCCTGACCTGCAGCCACCTTTCAATCTTGGGTGGCTATCGAGGCTGTGTCAATATGCAGTAGCTCATTTCAGCTCAGCTCCGCCTCGTTTTCATATTAACACGCAACCCCTCCTCACCGGCGAGTCCCTAACTTGACCCTCTCATCATTCTACTCTTAGAATTGGAGTCTCTCAAACCTATCTATCTTATTCGAGATGGATCCTTTGTCAATCACCACTTCAGTGGTAAGTTCACAGTAAACCTTGTTGCCTGATTGTACTGAATTAGTGTCTAGGTGGGGCTGACTGCGACAGTCTTGAAAACGGCCAAACAACTTCATGATCTGGCTGGAAATTATCAAGATGTGCCAGTCGTCATTGCAATGATATGTTCTGAGTCAACCATCATTAGTATTGGTTTATCAGAGCTACAAATGAAGATCCTGCGCCGAAATGACCTTGCACAGGCCTGGGCTTCAAAAACTGAGATTTGGACAGCTTTCGAAACGGCGCTTACTGGATGTATGGTAGTTTTCAGCTGTCTTGAGGCGGAAACCAGAAATCTTAAATCTAAGAATTCGGGAGTTTGGAGTAAGGTCAGGTTTATGTGGAATCAGGATCGTTTGAAAGATCTCCTAGGTGCGCTCAGAGGACAACAATCATCAATAACCTTTCTTCTGAATCTTCTCGAAATGTAAGTATTGCTATTATCCGGGTAAGTCGAGAGGCTAATTAAAACAGCGACACGCTCTCCGATATCAGAAACGACATTCGTCGAAATGCATCCGAAATCAAGGCAGCTGCTTCAGACGCCCGATCGCTCCAATCGCGATCCCCAAGTATTAGAACGGATTCTCAGTCCATTTTTGACAACGATACTTCTAGACATAGCTTCTTCAATATTGAAGTGGTGTCAGCCGTTGCTCCTTCTGAACTTGACTTCGAGTTTGACGATCTCGTAATTAACAGTCAGGCATATCGAAGAGTCTTTGTCAAAGCACAAGCAGCCAGCCGTCATCCAATCGAGGATATTAATGAGGAAGTCGATGATTACGATACGGCCATGGTCCGAGAGATGGGTCAGGAAATGGCCCTGGTATCATCATGGGAGTCTAAGCAGCTTACTAGGAAGCCATTACCACCACTGGACGACATCAATTCTGATGCTACAGCTGGGAGACAACCAGATCCTCCAGTCAAAGAAGAGAAGTCCGAGCCCTCACGTGCGCTCGCGCCCTTCGTCCCGAAAGTCTGCAACTCGTGCTCTTTGGAGATCAAGGGGCAATATGTGAGAGCTCTTGATCACACATGGCACCTGGATTGCTTTACATGCGCTGTACGTCTGAAACCTCGAAGTTATAATGGCAAAAACTGACTAGCCCCATTTAGGATTGTAAAACTCCCGTTCCTCGAAGGTTCTTCCCCTCTAACGAGCAGGAAGGAGTCCAGCCTAAACCATTATGCGAGACAGACTACTTTAGAAGGTTGGATCTAATCTGCTTCAAATGTCAAAAGGGCTTGCGCGGATCATACATTAACATTAAATCTCTCGGCCGCAAGTATCACCCGGAACACTTCACGTGTGAGTTATGCGACACAGTATTCAGGGCAAGCGACACCTGGTATGAGCATGACAATAAAGTATACTGTATGCGGCATTACTCCCAATATTTTGCGGACTCTTGCCATTCTTGCAGTCTCCCAGTGCTTACCCAGTATGTGGAAGAGTATGTGGATGATAACCTGGTAAAGTGGCATCCGGAATGCTTTGTCCTTTCTCAACATTGGGGGATTGTTCTACCTACCACTCCCAAAACTCATCGATATCTCGCAAGTATCAAGACTGGTGTCCTGGAGGGGTTTGACCCCCTACTTCCGGAAGCCATTGCCACTCGCATCACTCAGATCCAGGTATGCGGGCAAGGGTTCATCAGTGATTTTGCAGACGCCTTCACCGCATCTCTCAACCGCAAAGATCAAGTTGCCAGTGAAAGGTATAATCACTGGAAGACCATTCTGGCAATGCTTTCTTGTACTTTCAAAATTATTAGGCGTGTTACTACAGGTGGTGAGATTTTACCTCTATTTCATCAAGAGACCACTAGGCTGACAATAGTAATAGGTGTTGGAACAGCTGAAATCAATAATTTTATAACCAAACTCGACGGATCTATACCTAGATCTAACATAAGTACACCCGGGGTTTCCAAACTCTCCATTAAGAAAGCGAAAGGGCTCGTTGCGCCTCTGCTGAGGATATTGTTTCAAGTTTACCTGAAGGACGATAATGAATCATGGATCGAAAGCAATAACGAGCTTGACAGTATATTGCAGCAGCTCTCTGACTCGAAAACAACAAATCTCCCCTCCAGTTATAACACAGCGCCAACTGGAACCAATGTCGCAAAACCGAACTGTTCAAGATGCGCAACGCTCATAATTGGCAGCGCGTACACCATACATTCAAACGAAAGCTTTATGTGGCATCCCGACTGTTTTTGTTGCGTTTTATGTCAGCATGAGGGCTCTCCTTCGAAGCCTTTGATTGAGGACCAGAGGACGACGAATTCTTTTGTGTGCGGAAATAGTCCATGTGGCTGGGTGGGAAGCATCGATATTATTCCCTATAATGAACTTGCTGTTCATTACATGTGGCAAATGTGGGCTATTACTTTGTCATCTTAACTTGCCGTGCCGCAGGATGATGCTGCAATGTTTGAGGAGTTTGTATTTTTCTGGTGTATCATAGGAAAAGAGTGAACCATGACCAAATACTTGATAATAAGACCTGCGTGAGGGTAACAAATTGCCGGACTATGAAACAGTTCTATTTATTCCAAGTAAGCTGTGTTTCGGCACAAGTCTTTCCAAGATCTGCCCATTGCAGTTTACTCCACTTCTCGGGATTCTCTGAAGCCTCGACGAAGTGCTTCATTGCGAGAACAGCCTGTAACGCCCATTTCTCTGCAGTCACACGGCCTACTCCCGTCGCCAAAGGTGTCATAAGAACATTCTTAATCTTATTTTCATCGCTCGCCTCACGGTTGTGGTTGTCGATTGCACATAGCAAGCTCCAAATACATTCGTAAATAACCTCTTTATCCCAGTTGACATCAGCAGGCATACGCATGGTAGGACAAAGAGCTACACGACGCGTTCCAAACACATTTCGGGATCGAGAATCAAACTCCCTAGGGATTTCGACAAGAGTACATGTTCCGGGTGGTGCAAAACCACGCCATGTCTTGTAAAGCTGAGCTTGAGCGACACCAGTCAGGGCATGGTAATCATCGCGCGGGGCAAATTGACGAGAAATAGCGTCATCAAAAGCACCATCAAGACGGCCATAAGAATTCGCCGGTGAGACAACAGTGTCAAATTTGACAGTCTCAGGGAGTTGCGATAAAGCGCAGTTGTGAATGTCAATCGAGATGGAGTCAGGGAGTTTACGACTCCTGCGGGCGTCTTCGAATGCCTCGCTGAATTCCTTGTGCATACAGAGAAGGTGAATATGGGGGATGTGAGGAGTCTTGGCGTCCATATTGCTTGGAGATGTTGATAGTTTACGCGAAACTGTCTGTAGTCGTTGAAGATTGGTAGCTGCGAATATTTTGGCTGCTTGGATCATTGCCTGATGCCTAATATGCACAATTTACAATGACGTACGTGTTACCTGAACAGCGAGACTGAGATGGAGAATTGGGGGGGCAGTAGAGCGGGTCTGGTCCATAAGGCTGACTTTGGGGGTCCATCGCCAAGACGCCTAATGCCTAGGGTATGCCAGGCAGTCAGGGCGTCTCATCTTCGTTCTTCTTGATAAGAAGATTTCTATACAGTTCCCTGCCTATTTGTCTCAGTATAATGATAATATTTATTTTATGTCTTTTCTTTATTTCGACATCTGTCTGAAGGATAATGCCTGACTACCCACGCGGCCGCTGATTGACTGTGGATCAATACTACACAGCCACGTCGTTCCATTGACTCATCCTTTCAACCTCCATCAGAACAACAAAGAGCTTATTGACATACACATTCATGTATTTAAGCCTCAAGACCTTATTTCCTTACCTCAACATCGAACTTCACCATGATTCCTCTCCCAACAGAGATCCAATGTCAGATCATCTGCCTGCTTGACCCCGCCAGTCTCATCTCGATGAGCCAGACTAGCGTTCACTTCAGACGTCTCATCAACCCACAAAAGAAGCATCTAGCCGAACGACTTCTTCAGCTGGAGTTGCTCACTCCTGGTATCAGCTTTAGATCAAGGGATACTTACTTGAATCCAAGATGGGATGATGAAAGCTGGAAGTTCATGCGCTGGGCCTGCACCGACTGCCTTCGTCTTCTTCCTCATCAACAGTTTGACAACCATTCCCTCATCAGGCTTCGTTACCGAAAGCCCATTCATGGATCCCCTGCCGCCCTGAATCAGATGACCACTACCTGGGAGCCAACATTGCGCTCACAGCCACGACATATGCGCGACTCTGCACAAAGCTTGCTGGAGAAGAAACGAAGACGTGCACGTTACTTTCTTGCGGTGACCCGGGGCCTTGGACATAATAACTTCAATGATGAACCGATAATCTTTGAGAAGTTCAAAGAGTCTGGAATGGTCGGGTTTGAGGGTATGAACCTGAGAGAATCTCTCGACGTGAGATATCCAAGATGGACCGATATGTGTGACTTCAATGCACTTACAATTGAACGCCAATATTGCGGTGAGAAACGGTATTTACGTAAATGCCTTGAGTGTCGGTTTCAAGCATATCTCCACAATCACAGTCCCCCAAAGGGGTCCCTCTTTAATCAAGAGTTTCCTATCGTACCATCACGACAAGTTCGTTTCTGGTTAGATATCGATCGATACTTTCCCGGGTTCTCGGACCAATTCGAGAACAAAAGATCAAATTCCAGCTGGTCTAGTTGCAACCAAATCTACATTGGAGGCATGAACCATCTTTGGACCATGTGGATGGCTCGATGCCCCAAATGTGAACAATGGCAAGAGATGCGATCGTTTCGTATGGGTAGAGCGTATCAGCATTGGAAACCTACACCTAATCTGGAGAAAGCGTTTTGTAATAAATGCTTTGCCGAAACGAATGGCCGAAAGGCACTTGGTGAGGTTCTCAGCAAATGGTTTCTAGACCTCGTGCACCCGCAGCTAGAAACTATATGTTCTCGACTTGCTTTATATTCTTATCTACAGGATACAAAGGGTAGGAAGCTTCCCAAAAGTCTTGATAAGGAGTGGGAGCAGCTTCTTGAGCAGGCTCCCCACCCCCGCAAGGATGAAGGCCATGGATATATCTTATCGTATGATGATATTGCATTTCTTAACTTGTGCCGTCAGCAATGGGGGGCTTTGCTGGAACGAGCAAAGAAGAGCGATAAGTTCTTTGAGGAGTGTTATGTGGACCTTAAAAACGCTCACGTTGTACGGGTGCGTATTTCTAGGGATCTTGAGCAGCATTGGGGGTGGTTGATGGGATGTAAAGGCGAGATTGAGCAGAATCCTGAGCTTTTGGTAGACTGGGCTTTGAATAGGGACGGGGCTTCATTTACATAGTTCTCGTGAGGAATAATCTTTGTGTTGGTATCGACATCATTATTAATACAAATTCTCAAACGCTCTTGACCAAATACTTGTTTACAACCTCATCCACAACCTTCTGACAAATGCCCCGGTGAACTTCATCTGCAGTTCGTGCCACAAAGGGCATAAGAAGACTATTTGCTTCGATTAAAACCTCTTCATACAACTCCCACTCCTCGACCAAAGTCCCAGGACTGCTAACACTCCCACCAGGACTACTTCCACACTCCTGTCGCGGCCGGATAATCCACTCAGTTCGAACAGTAACACCTGCTTTGGCATCTGCACGACATCGAATACCATTCGGTATACTCAGACACGTAACAGGCCAGCTTCGATCCCTTGTTAATCCAGGAGCTAGCATGAGACGCTCACTGGACGCAAAGGTCCTCACGCTGCTGTTGGGCGTGCCAAAGAAGGGATCCCTGTTGACGAGCTCCATATCAGGGCTCGTCTCCTTGAAGCTCAGGATGACATTGTTGTTTGCCAGCATAGGCGTGTAGGTCTGTATATGAGCGAGGACGACTTCCGGCGGCACGCGGCTCGGGATAGGTACAGTGATGAAGATCTGATGCTTAGACCGCATTGCCTATAAAGGAGCCGGGTGTTGGTTAGTTATCCATGGAGACCAATTGGGACGTTGCTTGGTAATGCGGGTAACGTAATGAAACGCCACGAGACAGCATAACATAACATGAACATCCATCATGAGATAGATCCTGGTTCAACTCACCTGTGTTTGACTCGACTACAAGGTCAGTGACTTTGATTCGTCGTGGTAGGCTCCGTCTTCCCCGCAAGTTTGAGGCAATTTCGGCCGCCCGTGGTCGTCAGCGCTAACAACCCTGCGAGATGGCGCACCAAGAGAGTTGACAGCTGAAGCGATGGACGGTAAATAAACGAAGTGGGTGTATGCGAAGGATTTAGGGCCCTGTATCGTGGGTTCCGACGACTCCGATGGGGAGTGAGTTAGTGGAAAGGGTTTTGTTTTTGGTTGTCATCTTATTTTTTTCAAAATGCCTTGGGTTCTGAGTTCTGACAGTGAGGCAAAGCCACGTAATTGGCTAGGGAGTTCGCCACGTTAAATTAGTGAAATAGACCAATCAGAGTGAGGCTTTATTAGAGAATAATGTAACATGGGGGCTATTATTATTTAATTAATGAAATAGTCCAATTTCATTATATTGCTTAATAGTGCATCTCTGTGTAGAACATTGAACTATAATTTTATGCATGATACGTAAGGTGTGATTCGTCTAACAATGTTGTTCCATCTCATCATCAGCCCCGCTCAACAGCCCTCCAAAACGACTCAAGACAGACCTGATCCAACAGTCATTACTTATTATAAGCCTGTGTCAAAATTGTCTACTGCTGTTACCCGACTTCATTCCATCCAAAGATGAAAGTAGCTCACCATGGAAACAGCCAGACCCTGAACACAAGCCGAACTTATGGCGACGAAACGAAGGTGAATTAATTCATCCATCATGGGACTCGTTCGTCAACTCCGTTCATCATGATTGTCCAACCTGCTGTACAGTCTGGCGCTGTGTCCGATCTTCGCCAAGTGCACTCGTTGAACAAGAGGAATTGGCTAATTCCTGGGCCTTCACTTCTTTTACAATCTGCCATGTAGTTTCAGCTGAATACGAATTCAATTTTACAATTCTTTCGCCTCTAGTACGGACTAGCTTCCCCACTCTGTCAATCCCTTTCTTGGTACAGAAGATAGATGAGACAACCTTCATAGGTAGGGAATTTGGGCTTTTTACTAGTACGAACCACTCATGGGAATGAAAATAGAGGCCGAGAAACAGGCACCTATTCCCACGCAACAGAATCCCGTCACCACAGCTACGGCGGCAAAACTGGAACGAAATAAAGGAAAGGCTGAGCTTATTGACTGTTGCTTACTCACTCATTCGAAAACCGCAGAATGGACAACTATATCGTTGGTATAGCCCAAGGTTCATGCAACTATTTCTATATTCAATCTACAATGCAGACTAAGGAATGAAAATTAAACAAACAAAATCAACCAATATCCTCCTTCACCAATACCATACTAGCTACTTCCACCCAGCATGACCAGACTTCTGAAACTCGGAACATAAAATTCCTGGAGCTTACTTGCAGTCCTTGATAATATCCTCAAAAGCCTTGCGGGAAATAGTCCAAGTGGGACCGTTAGGGAAAGCTCCGGGGACTCGGGGGAACACTGAAGCATCGACAACTCGCAGGTTCTCAACACCACGAACACGGAACTTGGGGTCAACGCAAGCGTCTTTATCACCAACCGGTCCCATGCGGCAGGTAGACGAAGCGTGATGACTGAAGGCCATGTCCTTGATGCTCTGTCTCAAGTTGTTGGGGTCTGGGTTAACCTGTTTGTATGGAATACCAGTTGCATCAAAGGCGCGCATAAGCATCTCAATGCCTTCGACAAAGGCGTCCAAATCTCGCTCTTCCGACTCCTTGAAGAAGTTAAAGTTGATGTTGGGTCGAATTCGAGGGTCCGATGAGTTGAGTCTGACAGTACCAGCGCTGTTGGTGACCTGCATCTTGACAACGGCGTGCATCCAGTAGGTGGGATCAGTAGGAGCCCGTTCACCAGTTGAGTAGCCAGGGTAGAAGCCTGCTAGACCTCCGATACCTGGACCTCCCAAGAACAAGAGATCGGCGTCCTTATCCCAGCTCTTGCTAGTTCGCCAGATTGCGCTGTAGCTGATGTCGCGACCGACGTATGGTCCAGTGGCGTTATCGCGCCAGAGTACGTAACAAGGATCCTCGTTATCATATGTTCCAGTGCAGGGAGTCTCGGCTGGCTCAAACCAATTCTGTTCGGCCTGAATTTGCACAGGGACTTCATAATTATCGGTCATGTGGGAACCCTGGAAGAATACCTGTCAGCACATGGAAGTAGGGCTCGGGACTGCCGGAGGTACTTACAACAGCAGGCAAATCGACAACAACGGGAATGTCCCAGCGTTCCAACTCTTCGCGGGGGCCAATACCGCTAAGCATGAGGATCTGAGGAGTGTTGAAAGCACCGCCGGAAACAATAACTTCGCGCTTGGCGTAAACTTCCTTGATTTCACCCTTCTGCTTGGGGTCATATCGTCCATCGGCGGAGTACAGACCTTCACCGACCATGTACTCAACACCGTAGGCTCGGGGCTTGGTGCTGTTACTGTGTTTCTTGGTGAGGACTCGAGTCGCTAGAGAGTGGAAGCTGACAGTCAAAGGGTGACCAGCATCAATAACCTGGTTGATGTAGATCCCAGCACCACTTCTGGTAGCAGTATCGGGATGAATGGCGCTGGGAGTATTAAACAATAAACCGCCTTCGTATCGGTGGGGGTCAATTCCGTTGAGGTCGCGGTCAAGAAGTTCACCCATCTCAGAGTTATCCTCAACATCCCGACCCTCGACCTCCTGGAACATCCTCGAATACATGTTGGCCACATTGGGGCTAGAAAGGAGGGCACTGCCATTGGTCAAAGAGTTCTAAGAACTGTGAGTGTCATCGTCTTCACGGAACCGGGAGGCTTGCTTACCACTACGTAGCCCTCATGTCCATGGCCGGGAGTACCCTTTGGAACGTAGGTGCAGTTCTCGACGTCGGTGAGGTGGCGACGCATGTGCTTGTGCCCCCAAGATTCGTCTCCGGTGTAATTGGCGATGTAGTCCCATTCGTTATCGGGGGACCAGATGAAGTTCATGGCGTTAACCTGTGCACTACCACCCAGGGTAGAACCACGGGGATAGTAAAGGCCAGCACTGAATCCATTTATTAGTATATATAACTTTCAAGTGAATTCTAGTACATACGGCTTGGCTCCCTCAGGAGGGTCCAGGCCAACATAGTAAGAGCCATTGGTCTGGATGTAAGTGTACTTGGGATCACGACGAGCGTCCTCAAAGTCGTTGTAGTGGTTGACAAAGAACTGCCAGGAATGTCCCGGAGTCTCTGCAGCTGTTCTAGCCCTGAATAGATTGTCAGTTTGAGAGGAAGTAATTAGAAAATATGCTAGCGTACAGGACTGGAATTGCTTCGTTAACGTGGGTATGGTTATCACCTCCAGCCTCAATCAGAAAGACGGAGTAGCCTTCTTTGGCCAAGTTGGCACTTGAATGCGGTTAGCGAGGCCTGAGCTATTGTGCTGTTAGGGGCTTACGCAAGAGGACCACCTCCAGGGCCAGAGCCAACAATAACATAGTCGTAGATATCGGCTTTTCCAGCGATTGCGGTAGAGCCGGCGGCTAAAGCAGCCGCGACGGCAAGTTTGAGGCGGTTGACAATCATTCTTTAGATGGATCTTTGCAGGCGGATCTTGTTTCTCAATGTTGTGCTTGGTGCTTCTCTCTCTTCTGAACCGTCGACGAGTTGACTCTTATATACTGGTTGAACGCGTCTGATCGGCGGCGGAGCAATCTCCAGGGCCTCTTCGCCCCCATCAACAAAGAAGCCATCGCCATCCCCATTTACTGCTTGGCTTTCTTACTACGATGTTCACAGCCTCATAACACGTCACTTCACTGAGGTTGAGTGCAATCACTGGATAATAGAATTGAGATCGACATGAAGAAACAACAGGACGGAGCTGTCCGCGGAGCTGTAGTTGATGTAAGCCACGCTGACATGCCAAGACAATCGGATTTGCAGAATGCCAATTGGCCCGCCCTACCGCGTTTGTGGGACGGAACATGCTTATCCAATGTTAAATCTTATGCATAATCATATTTTAAGCTCTTGCCATTAGCGGCCTGCAGCTGCGTTTGACTACCGTCCCCAGTGTTCGTCATAATTTAGGTAGCATTGAGGATTGCCAAAGCTCAAAGGAGACGATTAGCCGGACAAAAACACATCGGGAGACTTGAAGGGTGGATTTAAGAGATTCGGGGAATATCCACTCTCCGTTGGGGGCTATGCTACTAGGTGATGTTCGCTTATATCTCATAAGGATGTAGCTCTATGAGATTCAACCTTTGCCATCTTTCGTATAGTTATTCTAAGGCGTTATGTTATCGGAAACAGTCGAATCACTGCCTATCTTTCTATTCTTAGTTTGTCATGGTCCTTGCTTGAGTGTTTAGAGCACCTCAGCCATGAGTGGTGTTGTAAGAACGGGCTGAGATAAGTCATCATCAAATATCATACAAACAAATGAAACTGTTGTCGGAGTCTAACAGATGCATTTCACCCCATCTTCACCAGCACTCTGCGTACACTGCCCCTTGTCGGAACTAGCCTCACACTTATCGAAGTCATCATAGGTTCCATCTTTGCATACATTTTCTTCCTTGGTGCATCCTGAGCACCAAACACCACTTGTTCCTGGTGTACCCTTGCATTCTCCCCCATCGCAGTTGTTCTTGCAGGTCCATGGTCCTTCATACTTTCCATTCTCACAGGTCCCTTTGCGGAGGGTACCGCAACCACACTCATAGAGTCGCTTGTTATTACTATCCTCAACCTCGTTGCAGTCTTTGAATTTACAGAATACCTGACACTGATCCTTTGCTGCAAATCGTTCGCCGTGGAGACATTCGCTAGAAAAGCCGCAAGTTAGTAAACGATTAGGGAGAATTGCAGATGGATGACACTTACTTCGATGGGGAACCTTCGAGACTACCATAGTCGGATAGTTTCTTGAAACCAAGCGTTGGGTGTGGAATGAATCGTTTGTCACTCGTGCTCTCCGGCTCTTTCCATCCTTTGGGAGGTTCTTCGAGAACCATATTATCGTCCTGGTCGCCATCCTTTTCATCCTCTTGACCCTCTGATATAATGAGTGACTGGTATGGCACTTCTTTGAGTTTGGGCCTCTCTTTGTCTCTCGGAGCTTTCATCTTGGACCTGCCTGTTACAGTTGAGTTGAGATTGTGGTGCACAAGTGGTTGGCTCAGGCCAGGAAGAGTAGATGCTCCATAGTACATCTCATGGTAGTGATACAGACATCATCCAACAAACTATCTTGTCGTTCCTATGCAGGGCTCAAGGTATCGTGATGGTCATTTTAAATTCGGTGGAGAGAACGTCCTTCGAAGTATTGTCGAAGTCGGTCATCCAATAATGAGACGAGTAGCATACACTCCTCGGTTCATTATCAGCTGCATATCTGTTGGTTGAAACCAAACTCCATGCCTTTTAGAGCAGAGCCGTCTACCTACGCCACCTTTCGCGTTCGGTAATTTCTAACTCAAGAATGCCGTATGTGAAGTCTCTAGCCATTGGCTATCATCCCCGCCTTTGGTGAAGGCATTTTCTTGTATTGGGTGGCGATTGCGGGAAATTTATTACCAACAAGGAACAACCAACATCCTGAGATGAGAGGCAGAGACCTCTGCGCGGATGCCGCGGAGGTTGAACGAATGTTGGTCTTTGGCAAAGTGCATATTTCATTGGGTCTAGCATGTATCTATAACCAACACAGCGTAGTATTGCATTTGCAGGAAATTAACTTTGCAAAAACTCCAATTGTATCGCCTGGCTGCATATGGAGCAACGGAGCAATTAGTCCCGTCAAAAAGACTAAAAGTCAATCCCGTATCGAGTCATGTAGTCAGCTCTGACATACATGGGATCGAGGTTACGGGAGACATATACAACTATTGTTGGATGGTTGGAACATATACTGACTTCTATCAAACGATAAATGATGTTTCTGAGATACGGGGTCGAGTCAAATCAATCAATTAACGAAATATGTGTGACGGCTAAAGGGGAGTCTAATAAAATAAGCTTAGATGCGCAGCCGGACCAGACCTTTTACCTTAATTCGACTCGCCTATTATCTTCTTGCTTCTGTTGATCCGGGCAATCCATGGGCTCCTGGCATCCAATCGGCGCTTCTTGTCTCCACCGCGCATATTGCGCTGCTCCCCTGGCACTAGCAAAGGTCGGGTTGATCATATCATTAGCTGCTGCGCCTTTTATGGCCAACATCGAATCGTCACCATAGCCGCTTTGCTCCATCGCATCCTGAAGGGTGGCAAGGAAGATCGGGTGAGTCGAATTTTCTCCGACAAGTATGACTTGCGTTAGTCGATCTTTCGTCGGCTGTTGGCTCAGCAGTTTCTCCAATCGGTCCGCAACGTGATCCCAGTATGCCCTGTCTGAGTCGAAAGTCTCGCACGAGCCCAAGCCAGCATCCAAGTCGACAAAGCTGTCCAGAACCTCGCTGCCAAAGTAGTCAAGCGGAGCTCGTACTTTACTCACTTCAGCCCGGAGATCGACTTTGGTCAATCCGACTACCATGACCCTCTCGATTGGCATAAATCCTTCCTCCTCTTGACATGCGAATAGGTCTTTATAATTTTCGCAAAGACCAAATCCATGTGCGGCCATCACGGCAGAATCCTCTGTGAGTTTTTCGATGTACATTCCTGATGATCCAAAGGGCCATGAAACTTCTGGGCGAGGAAGTTCGTCATTGGGTGCAATCCATGGTCGTAGGTCAGCGTACTCAAGTGCATCCGAGAGGTCATAGTCCGCGAGGCCTGGAATGGGCGGATGGCTAACGGCAACCCTGTCGAGAGATGCATTTTGAGTAACGCCAACAGCGTCTCCAAGACAGGAAAGCATTTCTGCCAATGTTCTAACGTCTTCTGTCGCGGGTTTTCCAAACTTTTTGTTCAATGATCTTTTCCATTTACTCCATCTGCTCAATGGAAGTGCCTCTGGGAGAGAAATAAGACGAGCCATGAGCTTTTGATAGGTTGGTGTCGCTTCTACAAGAGCGATATCCAAGACAGTGCCATTCTGGAGGTGCACCACTGCAGCACTATATATCCATTTAGTGATCTTACTCACTCTCAAAATCCGATGTACGAAGAGAATTGAACATACCCCGACGAGGATGAAAGACTAAAGCCAACACCAGGTGCGCTACGAACGGAGGATGGGAGACAGTCTTTACATGGAGGAAAGAAATATGCACTCGCAATCGGAAAGGAAAATAGATAGTGAAGTCTCATATTTTGCAGTAGAGGTTAACATTGATGTGTTGTGTTTGTTGAGTCTTTAGGCTAGAGAGCCTGTTTCTTGGTTGGTAGGTACTTTAAGTATGATTTTCCAGGGAGTCGGAAAGAAATAACTTACAGGGAAGATAGGTCACCTGATGTCATGCCAGGATTTGTTGAAAATACATAATATCTTGGAAGCTGATGTATAAAAAGATAAAAGCACGATTTGAAATATAAATACTTAGATTTGATAGCATATACTTGTAAAGAAAGTAAAAGGAATGAATGAAAGGGTTTGAAAAGAATAAGTTGCACTATAGAAAGCTTATACAGAGCAGAGACAATATA